>JARHVA010002688.1:745000-902500 GCA_037957365.1 Torreya grandis
TTGTCCACATAAAATTATCATGAGAGGGGCATTAAAAATATCTCTTGGAGCTCACCAAGAGATTTACAAAGAAATTGTGGGGCAAGGCATCCTTTTTGGCCTCTTCCCCTATAATAATAAATGTTGTTACAACAAATCCTACAAATTATTTTACTACTCTGGGTTCAAATATTGAACCAACTAATTTTCATGGGAGTTTTCAATTAGAGGTGGTAAAAAAGAAACACATAGACATAAAACATTATTTTCATGCATATTCCAATGAGAATCCACATATAATAATGAAAATCTAACTTGTGTTGATACTTTTGAGGGTGTGAGACATCAGTGAGCTATATAAAGAGTGATATCATGAGTTAGATCATTTTATGGTTGAACAGTAAGGCTTCCTTGTCAATTCCAATGTAAAAAAAAAATTATGATAGAGACATCTTTACTGAGGAAAAAAAGTCTTAGATGCATCCACAATTTTTTTAGATACTATGATAAATAGGTGACATCTATAGATAACATCACATTTATATTTGGTGAACAGATCTAGTTATTCACCATCACCTTCTGTCAACTAGGGTCATGGCTCATGTTGATGTGCTTCCAGACATTGGGGATTTATTTGATGATGTTTTGATTGCCATGGTAGTGAATCCTCTGAGCTTAGCAGAGGGGGAGAATGGGCAAACGGTTGGGTGGATGGATTGGGCACAGGTGAAGCTATTTTTGGGGTTTGTTTCTTTGATTGTGGTTCTATTTTTTGTAGGCAGTGCAATTTTAGGGTTTGAGGGCGTGGTGGAACATGACCCTTTTATCGACATGGCTATGGATGTCATTTGGCTGTCTTTATTGCTGGATCTGACGGTGTATCCATCAAATCTTAGTGACAGAGAAACCAAAGGTATTTTGGGGTTTTTTATTGTCACAAAAAATGCTTGTGTGTCATTATTGCAATGGCAACCTGCATTGTTGGCTAGGGCAGAATGCTATATATATATATATATATATATATATATATATATATATATATCATTCTTTTCCCTATGCTGTAAGGTTTTTAAGGTTATAGGTCCTTGTAAAATCTAGGTACTTGTTTCAGGTTGTAAAACCTAGTTTTGTAAAGGTTTCAAGTCCTTGTAAAACCTGGGTGATTTTATTAGTCTATGATTGTGGTTTTAGGTCCCTGTAAAACCTAATTTTGATACTATTCTTCACTAGGATTCAGGAATGCTTTTCTTGGTGGCTGTTAATGCTTTATCTTTATTTATTTTTTTAAAGGGTTTTGGGGTCCCTTTAAAACTTGCTTTTACCTTAATCTAAAACATCACATTTATATATATCAATACCTATCTCTATCGTATATCTTGTCATATTCTTTAATGCTAAGTAGTTTCCTTATGCCCCTAGTTTTTAAATGCCCATTATTTATAGATTTAATGCATTGGTATGGTTAGTATGGGAAGGATGACACTTGTAGTGTTAGAGGGGTGGTAAGGGAAGATAATGTTACAAGATGGATGCACATGCTCCTCTATTGATTATTGGCTCAAGACTTTAATGGTCACCCATACTTCATTTCCACCACCTCCACTATGTCCATTGACTATAAAGTTAATTCCACATCTCAAACATTTTACAATCATCCCCCTAGTTTTTATGCATCTCCCATTGTAGATCCACGAAGGTGGTTTCAATGGCTGGGTCAAGAAAACTGGTGAAGTGTTAAGTTATGGTATTTCAAAATTGGGGCCTACTTATAACCTATATATACTCATCACCACAATACTAATGTGATGTTGAATATCTCTTGTATGGAATCCTATGATATATGTTTGAATAAATCTATTAATATGATGGTAATTATTGAAAATCCATTATATATAACACATATTATAAGTATGTGTTTAGAGCTTTTTTGTAAATATTTGTAAAGATTTCCATTTTTTGTTTGTGCTAGTGCATTAACTATCACTGGTAAGGCATTAGGATAACCATTTGTAAATAAATCTATTTAATGTGTGACGAGGCTAGGTAGTATGTCATTTAACCCTTGAAAGAGTTTTTCAACCTTCTTGGGCACATTCAATTAAAGAGATAGGGAAAGTGAAATAAACTATAATATATCATATAATATATATTAATAATTATTATAGATATTTTTATAGAAAATCTCAAAATGATTCCTTTCAATCATTCTTATATTATTTCCTAGGCTTTTATTAGATATCCTCAAATATATAGCTTGCAATCCATAAAAGCCTGATATCATAATTTCACCATATAAAAGAGACCATGTCTCATTTTATTTCTCTCATGTTGTGCCACTAAATCCTACAAAATCAAAACAAAATATGATCTGAGTAAACAAGTTTCTTATGGGCCAGTTCCAACCAAAATCAGTAAGATACACAAAAAGATATAAATAAGTTGAAATTTATATAGGAATGCATGCTTGTGAGGGAATAAAAAGTCACTCCTGCTTTATTCTCCTTCAATTCCTAAGCATCTCCCTCATTTTTCCTCTATTGTGCCTTAATCCAAATCTAATCTCTTCCTTCCCAGATTGGGAAGGAAATAGGGATGCCTAGTAGGTAAAAAAAAGGTCATGAAAACACTTTTTAAATGCATTTTGTGATAGTAATATATGTCCCACCACACAACCAATTTAGGTCATGGTCAAGGTGTAATAAAGACAAATAGATGGAAAAAGGTTATGCTCAAATGCTTCATCTCCTTACACTACAATACATGTCAAGCTAGGCAACTCAATAGGTGTATGGTTCACCTTCCTTTTTAGTATAGTTACGTGTCCTCCCTTGCCCAACAAGCCTCTTGGTTTTTTTTTATAGACAAACATAAAATCTCTTAATAATATCAAAATGTTTTTATTGGAATATCATCATCATATTAATTGACATTTTCACTCAGAAAATTATATATATATAATATAATATAATATAATGATTAATGTTTAGTATATATATAAATATTATATTATATAAATTATATAATATTATATAAAATATATTATAGTGATTTATACAATAATATATTATATATTAATACTATTTATTATTAACTATACATACTATATATAGTTAAATATTGTTATTACATGATAGTTTATTTATATTCATTTCACAATAATAATATTTACTTATATCAATATTTCATAATATTTACTTATAATTTATAAAATATTCATAATATACTATATAAAATTCATAATATGCACATATAGGATATAATTAATGTTTAATATATTGAAATAATTTAATATAGATTCATATAAGTAATTATATGGAATAAAATAGTTGTTCCACATGTACACATGAAATCCACTAGCTATTTACTAGTATAACACTCATAAACCATTATCAATTGTGTGATAGAAAACTACGTATTCTCATTTTTTATCAATTATAAACCATTATCAAGTTATTTTCTCAACTTTGTTGAATAGCACAATTATGGGGAATGAATTTTTTTGTATAGTTGTTCTCTAGATCAAGAATCAATGACCACTACATAGAACCACTTCTCAATATATCAAACCAAATACCAATAAAAAATGAATGTCCAATGTAAACCCAAATCCCAATGGCATCAATCAAAACAAACATACAAAAAAAATTTATTTCATCCACCCCAAATCACTTGTTCCTTTGCACATAGCCTATACCTCTCAAGAAACCCTATGTGCTCCCTAGGAACCAAATCACTCTACCCACACGTACCACACTAGGTATCCACCCCAATATGATCCCCTGACTATGAACTTCAACATAATGACCCATTGAACCATATGCACATGCCATTTAACCACCACTCGAAGGATCATAATATTGGAAGTGGTTTAAAATGATAATAATGTTAATTGATCTAACAGTCACCCAAACTAACTAGAGAGATTTATCCATTCACCAACATTCCCTTTGTGCATAATACTAAAGTTATGAATGTATCTGAATTATGTATGTAATATAGGCATTCACTAAAAAAGAGATAATATACTCTATATATAATTGATTTAGAGAGTGATGCCATTGGAATCAATCACACACACACACACACACACACACACACACACACACACACACACACACACACACACACACACACACACACACACACACACACACACACACACACACACACACACACACACACACACACACACACACACACACACACACACACACACACACACACACACACACAACCATAAACATAAATATATTTCCCCTAAGCATATACTACGTAATACATGCATTAAACTCACATAGTCATTTTCCGTTATGTGCATCTACTTTATATCTGAGCTTTTCAACTCACTGTAATATACCTTGTTCACAATTAATGAATATAAGTAAATTATTTGCATATTGAGACTTCTACTTTAATATGAGTGTGTTTGACTTATTTCTATCTGATTAATTATACACACTCAATTGTCCCTCTACACACCTTGGTCCTATGCTCCCTTGGTGCATATCATTGGTATGAATTTTGAGAGCTCTTCACTTTCACCATCTTATGAACAAATGAGAATAATGAGAGATTAAATGCCTTCTACATGGTGTTGTCATATCATACCCACAAGCGAACAATAATGAGAGTGATATGGTTCGTTCCTAGAAGCAACATGAGGTGACCTTGGATGTTTATAAGATATTCATAGATGTACTGGAGGCATAACACATCTATATCTTTGACCATTTCCTGAATGTCATGTCTCAACTAAACCCAAAGAACTCCTCCACATCTATTCCACCATATGATCAATAGAAGGTCCAACAATAGACCACCTTCAAATTTAATGTCTTGATCCAAATTTACACCATGTTATGATCTATAATAAGATCCAATGTAAGTTATATGATCATTTAAAGATCAAACAAATGTGTAAGGAATTTTATATGATGAAAATTGGAAAATAGGATGAAATCATAAATGTTAGTCTGATAAAAGGCCTAAAATAGTTGAAGAAAAGAAAGCTAGGTGTATTTAGAAAAATAAGGAAAAAGAATAGATCTATCTATATGAAACCTATTGATGTTTTATTTATTATACTAGATATGTTTGTATTTTATATTAATTAATTTTTATATTTATGGGGTACACCATTAACATTCTCATTAGCTTCATCATTGCCACCCATCTCACATCAAAATCTTCCACCACTTGCAAGTTTTGTTTGGCCTTGTACTTTACTCCATGGGTAGGAGTATAGGTTTTATGTACATAACTAATGAGGACTATGGCATTGGGATATTGAGGTATGTCTAAATTTGTGTATGGGTGGTAGAGTTGACATTGTTTAAGGTGGAAAATAAATATGAGGAGATGGTTTGGCTATAAATACTTCTAGGTAACAAAATGGTGGAGGGTGGCTTCTTTGAGTCCATCATCTTAAATGCCTTGCCATCATCCCTGACACACATTAATATTTCCATTTCAAATTTGCTACAAACACTTATTCTTTCAATTTTTTTTGTTATCCCTTAATAACTTGCTAGCTATACCCTAAATAAAACATTAAGCAGTTTGGGGAAACAATAATTTCTACCAAAAAGACTAAAAAAAATAAAAATTATTGCATATATGAAGCCAACCCACCCCACTAGTGCTCGATATCAAACCATATAGTATCACATGTCTATGATTCCTTTTGGTGTTCCTTGTAACCTTGGGTAAATTGATAGTAAATAAATAAATAAAGATTGGAACACTCAAGATAGTGTATGACCTAATATGGCTAGCTTAAAAACAAATCTAAAGTTTTACAAAAACCACCACAATGAATGTTACTACATATGCATAGAGAGGTGTATGGCCCTGTTAAGAGAGCTACAAATTTTTTATGTATTTTAAAATAAATTTAGTTAGGTTGCATCAGACGTATGGAATGTACAAGATATTTACATTTTTTTTGAAAATTAGTAGTACAAAATTTACAAAATTAGTAAAAAAGATATGAAATGATTTATACAACCCTCCAAAATGTGATTTTCCATCAGGGTATGGTGTCCACACATGAATAACTATCCCACTACAACAAAAATCAATCAGGTAGATAGGCACACATTAATAATATGCAAAATATAAGTCTTTATTAATATATGTATTATTAATTTACAATAAGGAGTGCCTAATAAATAGGTCCAAGAGTTTATTTCATGTAATAACAATTTCTTCCATGAAACCCACAATAGTTAGGATGGAATATTTACACTCACCAAACAGTATGTAAAAATATTTTTCACATAACAACTAATTCACTAACTCTCAAATCAATATTAATTCCTAAGTGGATGTGAACATGGATAACACAATTCTGGTTTAGAAATAACCCAAACCAGTAACTAGTGTGACCATGACCACTCCAACAAGAAGGGTGTAGAGAGCATGAGTTCACATAAATGAAATATTTATAAGAATATTACGACTAAAATGGTGACATAAATTACCAATTACTTTTAATTAGGCTATATAACACAATATAAAATTAATAAAAGACTTAAAAATTAATTGAAATACATAAGTATGGAAAACACACAGGATTTAACCTTAAATGATTTTGGAAAATGATCTAGTGACGTTCACAATATTTTAATAATAAATTGCACACTTTTTTGTGAAAATAAATTTGACCAAAATATTGATAAAAATTAGATAAATATCCTAATGACATGAGCCTTTCCTCTTTAAGTATGGTACAGTGTTATTTCTATCAAAATTAGATATTAAAAAGTTTCAATATAATTAAGACAAATTGCTGAGTAAATCAGAATATGTAACATATACAATAAATTCACACATGGATGATTTTAAACTTAATATTTTTAAAAATATTCTAAAAGGTAAAAGTACTAATAAATGGATAACTTAGCTAGAACGTAGGTCTATATGACTACATAAGTTACTATGAAATTGGTTGTGAGTCTATGCGAGGTTTCTATAAACCAACAATAGGGATTAGCATTATCCTAGGATAAGGATGCATTGTTTGGACTAGTTATCTTGTGTCATTATTTTTAGGATAAACTGGCATCCTTCATGTATTTTTTCCTCTACATAAATAATGATCAGTATGCCTTCACCTATATGTCATCTATGTATATGAAAATTTCTCCACTTTGATGTGAGAGGTGTTATGTACATTATTCTTCAATTCAAACCCTAGCTCAATGATAAGGAGGAACAAATATTAAAAAAGTGGGGGAAACATGAAAGGGGATGGGTTTGTGCTTGACCTAAACACCCAAGATTTGGACATTCCCTACATACCATTACTCTGAAGAAGGATCAAACTCTATGTAGGTCAGTCATGCTATTATGGTGTGTATAATACTAGTGAAATTCTTAGTTTGATTAAATGTTTGAAAAAATAATTTGTCATATTTTTTTAGTATTAAAACTTATGCCAAGCCTAATTTAGATATATAAGTACTCATAGTTTGGAAGAATATATATTTTCATCCTAGTGTGAAATTATAATATATTTGGAATTTGTAATTAGGGAAACCTCTTTTCATCTAGTGAACAAATGGGTAGAAAATATTCTTATATAATTGTATTTTATGGAATTACTAAAATTAAAATTGTGATACATGTGGGATTACCCATTGGAATGAATTTTAATTTGGGTAATTAGCCATTAATTGGTTGAAGGATGAACTAACAGATTCAGACATAACTAGCTCGCAAGATTACTCTGAAAGAGTGATTTCATCTGAAGAATGGAAACAGATAAACTATAAGTATGACTAAATCAAATAATGAGTCTGGAATATTTGTAATTAGGATTGGGAACATTAAGAATCAGATTTTATTAAAGATCGAGGTTCATCCATGTACAAGTGAGTAATAGTGGGTTTTTCCATGAAATTGAGCATACATTAAGTGTACATAATGAGTGGTCAGAAGGGCATTATTTTTACATTAAATTTTTAATTTAGTGACTCCAAAATTTATTTAAAAGGTATAAAATTGAAATTTTTAGTGTAAAAAGAATAGTGTTATACATGATCTTACCTGTGAATAATGGTTTTGAATATACATCACATGTTGAACTATGATTCATGAAATCCTACAATTAATCATGTATAAATTAGTCCTTAATTAGTATAAAAAATATAAAATTAAATATAATAAACTTATATATCAAATAACAAGGAATGAATACACCTTTTCATGTCTACAAACCATTGTGTTTTTCTAGTCAAAAAATAGGTGACTAGAAAGGGTGGAACCCTTGTAGAATTATTTGTTGAAAAACTTGGACTAGAATGTACATTCCCCAATCCTCATTGATAATATAATGTGTGATTAAAAAATAAATATTAATTTTACTTCATCATTCATAACTCAATGTAATATAGTAACTTGGAATCCTTTTATGAATTCCAATATATCATTCTAGTGAAAAACTAGTGAAATAGCTAGTGTAAAAATGATATGAATTGAATCTAGTGTATACAACATAATCAATGATAGTAATTTCCATTCATTAAAATTATTGAAATTTTGAATAAAAAACAATCACTTATAATTCACATGTGCCTAATATGATATATGAGTCTATTGACTATGTTAATTGACTAATATCGACTAAAACCATTGTTGACCAAATGTAGCACTTATCTAATTTCATTTTTTCATAAAATAATTCATGTTTCCATAAATTTTGAACTATATAAAAATAGTATTATAATATTCCCTATTGAATCTTGTTGATATAGAGCTTTTTATAAAGGCAATTAAATTTAGTGTAGCAGCTGTCACAAAGATCTAGATAAAGACAAGCTACTGTTATAAATTGATTTAAATCTCAAAAGGATGAAAAGCTACTAGGATGATGTCTCGATAAATATTGACATGGAATAGTTTCTTTTTTACTTTTATTTTATTGTTTATGTTTCTTGGTTGTAATTGGGTTGTGTTCTGGCTATTTCTAGCCTTATTTTGACTGTGTTTTCCCTTCGGTCTTTGGAAGACCTCTATTCCTTATTTTTGTTACTTCTACAATGTGGGGATGTCAGTTCAAAAAAGTCTCCCCCTTTAACATTAATAAAAAATAGAGATTTTTATAATTTATCTTGATCATGAACAATCTGATAAATTAATGAAAGTTCATATACATTTGGCTATGTGTCCTCATCAATTTGCACATGTTGTTGATATTCATTCTCAATAAAAACCTAAATAGTCAAAGGATTCCTTATTGAATCCTTATATTTTTTATATATTTTACCCTTATTATGAGTCCTAATAGGTGATAGTATGGGTTTTATAATTTGAATAATGCCTTTATTCTTATATTTATAGATTTACTGTTGTAGTGTTGAAAATGTATTAGTAGCATGCCTTATTATTTCATGAAAATGAAAAAAGGGGTTTCCCTCTTGAGTATATAATATGTTAGTAGATATATACCTTAGTGTAGGAAAAACCATTAATTCCCTATCAAGTAACATCTATAACACAACATGTGGTCTACCTTAGGTGTTGTTAGTTTGTATTCTACTAGTTAGTTCTATATCCAAGATCTCAACATTATTTATTGAACCAACCAAAGGTGACAAATTTATACGTAAAATACATTGATTTATGCATTGCCTATTTCTCTCTCACAATGATAGATTTGAAAAATATGTTAGTCCTTGTTACACTTGATAAACTAACACTCTATGTACTATTTATATTGAAACAAGTTTTATTTCTTTTATCAATATCTAAAACCATTATTTTTCATTTATCTATGTTTTTATGAATTAATTCCTTTGAATCATCTCTATATTCACCTAGGCCACTATGGTAAAACTCAAACCATATAAATAATCATCCATGTTCATTTGTATTGTATTTTTATGATCATCAGAACTAGCATCAAAATTAACTTCAGTATCTTGTATGGATACAAAATTTATATCTTATGAATTTACTAATAAAGGCATTCATTTGCATCCTCTTCTTTTTCTACCTTTTTAGTTAATTTTTTTGTTCTCAAACATCTATAGATTAAATTTTTTGATATTTTTAATGAATTAACTAACCTCATCAATATTTAGTTTCTATATAGGTATAAAATCTAATGGTTTAAATATAATAGATTGAGGTGCTTGTAGTTGTGATCTATTCTCAGTAGTAAATTATGTAATTTTACAATATCGAAATGGTGGATATCAATGGGTCATGTATATAAATATTCATCATGTAAAAATTTAACATGTCAATGCAAAGTATAAAGGGAAGATTCCATTGAATGTATTTCATGGCCTACCAATATTAAATTATAATGAAAATGATTGGGCATTACTTGAAACTAAGTAGACAATATTTTGGGCCCTACCTTGATATCCAAAATGATAAAAACCAAAGCTTGGCAAGGCACATTATCAAATAAGAGGATATTATTATATGTATTTTTCAAGAGAATCCATATTAATACCATTATATCTAATAATGTAAGGTTGACAATATTTGAACCTAAACCATTATCTATCAAAACCCTTTTGAATATCATATTTTTTATTTGAACTTGTATAAATAAAAGAATATTATAACCAAATAGTAGACTAAGTATGAAAATCATAATTTCCAAAATATATAACATCCTCAACATACTTCAAAGTATTTACAATAAATACAAAATAAGAAGGCTCTATGTCAAATGGCATAGGTGTCTAATTCAATGGTTGATATAAAATATGATTGAAAATGGTATATTTCTAAATTAATTCTAACATAGAAACATTAACCAGAGTATTATCTAATTGATTAACAATATCATGCATGTTATACTAAGTAAATGTCATCATTGGATTTGGTTGGGGATTAGGAGGGATTTCTTGAGTCTATGCCTCTTACTTTGCCCGATGAGACACATGACCTCTAGTGATATCATCTCAGAACACATGATATGATATAATCCTAAACATAATACTAAAACGAGGATATAATTTAAATATAATTGGGAGGACTATGAGTAGGAGATAAACAATGAACCATTTGAGCCCTTTGACATCTAGTAGTAATAGGGGAAACTCAAAATTAGAAAGACAACAATAAGAATACATGAGAGCTCAAAATTGTTCATTATGATTTTATTGATTTATCTTAAATTTTATCTTTTCTATTAAGATATGAATACATGGGATGACATGTAAATGAAATATTTTACATATTATAGTCAAATATCGTGTAAATGACACCAATAAACTTTGAACCAAGAAATGATAAATAGATTTTGTTATTATGATCATGATTTGTATAAAATCATAAAATAAAATATATAAACCCCTAAAAAATGCTAAAAAAGATAAGGAAACCCTAGGGAAATTAGGGTGTTATAATGTTTTATAAGAAAGTAGGTTCATCAATATGTTTTATCAAAACATTAAAAAGTCTTAATCCAATATAGATAAATTGTTGAGTAAATAGGAATATGTAAGATATATAATAAATACAAATGACTAATTTGGAACTTATTATTTTTAGAAGTATGGTAAAAAGGGTAAAGTGCTACAAAATGGATGGTTTAGTTAGACCTCAGGTATACATGACTAGAATTGTGAATGTGAAATTAGATATGAGGCTATGTGAGGTTGTTATGAATTAGGAACATGTTCCACATTATCCAAGGAAATGGCCATGTTTTTGGATGAGGTCAGCCTATGTTATTATCTATATGGTGCATTGGTATCTTTTCTAGTTTTTTATTTATATGTGAATTATGATCTATGTGACTTAACCTATATATCATATGTGTATATGTAAATACCATCGATTCAATGCGGTATTGTTGTGTACCTTATTATTCACTTGAAACCCTAACTCAATGATAAGGAGGAAAAATGATATAAAAGTGGGAAAAATAGTAAAAAGGATGGGGTTGTTCTTGACCTCAACACCCATGTGTTGTGGATTGCCTACATACCAATACTTAGAAGAGGGATCAAAAACCATGTAGTTATTCCATGTTATGGTGGTGCATGCATAATACTAGTGAAAATTTATATGCCAGTGCAATCATCTTGTGATTAAGTGTTTAAAACATTGACTTGTGACCTTTTTGAAGTATTTATACCTAGCTCAGGGATACTTGGGTTTTATGTACTCATAATTTTGAAGGATAAGTATTTTCATCTCAACATGCAGTTAAAATATATATAGTAATTGTAATTATAGGATCCTCTTGATACCTAGTGAATAAATGGGTAAAAAATGTGATTATATAATGGTATTTTTTTGATCTCCTAGAATTAGGCTTATGAAACATGTGGGATGACCCATTGGAATGAATTTGAATTTGGGAAATTATATATTAATTAGAGGAAGGATTAAAATGGAGGATTAAAACATGACCATTCAATAAGATTGTCCTAAAGGAGTGGTTCCATCTGAATAATAGAAACAACTAAACTAGAAGAATGAATCCATAAATTAATGAGTCAAGATTTCTTGTATTGAGGAATAAAAACATTAAATAGTAGATTTGCCTAAATATAGAGATTCATCCACATAGACAGAGGTTTAATACTATGGAATCAAGCATAGGTTAAGTATGCATAAGGAGTAGTCACAAGTGAATTATTTTAGCATTAATGGTTAATTTTCATGACTAAAAGAATGTTTTGGTAGTATGGAAACATTACAAATAAGATTTAAAAATTATGATTGTGTTCATTATATCTTGATCTCTACAAACCTTACTTTGTGTTTTGTGATTTAACTTTGATCACCTTCAAAATATATTTATTATGTTTTCCCTAATTTGGAAACAATATTTGTAAACATAAGGGAAATAAGGTTTGTTTTTTGGCCTACACTATGCACCCAAATAGCTAGAAATATATCTTATTCTCTTGAAACCCTAGCTCCATTATTAACATTAATGATTGCACCTATTTTGTATTTATATGGGTCTTTTTGGGTAAATTATCATGAAAATGACATGAGAAACATATGGGAAAATACCACATTAATGATTTAAATTTTATATGTGATCATTATTTGGTGTAGGATGAAACAATTAATTTTGGATGGTATCAAGATTCTATTAATTATTGAGACTGGTGGTTTTGTTCAGGAGAAAGGAATAATAATCTAAAGATTTGAATATGTCTAATTATGATAATTGACTTATTTTCACATGATATGGAATTAATATAGGTGAATGATACCAACTCAGTAGGATAAAACCCATAGAAGGCATGTGGGTGCTAGAGGATGGAGAAAAAGAGTCATATATGTTCACACAATTCACATTAGGTGAGGCTAGGTCAAAAAAGATATTTTCAAGTATGTAATACTAAATTTTAGTATCTAAATTTTTTTCCCATTTTATTTTAATATTTAAATTAAATATAAATACTAGAGAGTAAAGGATAAAGACATGTACTTAAGTCTATACAACACACTTTATCTTTTGGAGATGCTGTAAATGTGTAGACTGATCCAATAAAATCTATAATGAACATGTAATAGTAAATATCCATGAAATGAATTATGAAAATGAATCAATTGAAAATTTTAAACTTAATAGCAAGTAATACACCTATAAATGGGTTAATCTTGTTTCCATATAGATTTTTGGAGATGCTTTTTCATTGTTGAATCATTAGAGAATTGTGTTTTCCACTGAAGCACATGGAAAATGATTAATCTTGTTGAAACCTTTGGAGAATTGTGACTGATAAAATCGTAAATTTTGTAACTCAAGTAGTACCATGAGTTAGGAATAAAAACTCCCCAACCCTCATTCAAAGTTGATTAGTGACAAGTCCATAGAATGTCAAAGATTCCTCAATTGCACTAACCCATGTAATTATTATTTCACTACCCTTTCACTAATCTTATAACGTCATGATTAAAGATGGGATTCACATATTGGGATTATGGATTAATTCCAAGGTAGTTGTAGGAACCGAATCATAATGATATTACTCATCTATACATGAATCAATTAATGTAGATAGAGTTATAGATTCAAGGGTGACCATTTTTAGGTACCATCAAATATGTTTGAAAATAGAAACTAAAAAATTATGTTTGTGCATGAGAAATATTTATAATTCATGAATTTGTGCTTATTTGATATATAATTATGTGTATCTATGTGTTATTTTTAGTTTTAAATTTGAGAATTATATCTCATGATCTTGTAAATTTTGCATATGCATTGCATATGCCCTAAAATGTATTTGAATATGTGTATATTTGAGAACATGTAAATCATGTTGTTATGATACTATGTGCATTTGTATGACATATTCACCCAAAATTTATATAAATCTAAAATCCCATAACCCATGCCTCTATAAATTAAGTATGTATGCAAATAATATGCCCAAGAAATTATCTAAAATTTGTAAATATCTAACCCAATATGATATCTAAACCACTTTTAAATCTATGAATCTTGTAAACTGTATAAAAATACTATTTTAATATTCTTGAGGCATTCAATCTCTATTAAAATGCCACTAATATGCCACTATTTTGAGGTGAAGGATGTAGCATGCAAGTGACTCATCTCAAAATAAATATTCAAATGTATCATTTTTTTTATAAGATGTAATAATGTCAACATGTGGAGAATATGTCATCATGGTATCACATATGTCATCAAAGTATTTATGAAACATATGTAATTTAAGGTATCAAATTTTCATGTCAGGATGTTTATAGAAATTAAAAATGTAATATTAATAATCATTAATAGAGAAAATGAATAATAATAATATATAGTAAAGGAGTGTGACATGTATCATGGAACCACACACAAAGGGGAGGTGCATGATATAGATCAAATCACCTAAAAGCTCATAAAACTGAACAAGCTCAATAGACAATGTCATGATCATGAGGTATATAGTAGAATCACATGAAATAACACTCAATGTAACATGCAAGGCTAAGGGTCACATACAAGGGAAAATAAAATGTATAAAATAAGGCAATGGGACACAAATAATGGATAATAAATGTCAAAAACATAAGGATAAGGGCCATAATCAATGTGCAATAAATTTGGTACACATAAGGCCAAGGAAAAAAATTAATGGACAATAAATGTCATAAAAAAATAGACAAACAATGAGTAACACGTCAAAATTCACAACATCAATGAAACATAGATCAACAAAGCTAGTCTACACCATCCAAGTATGTCAATGTTACAACATAATAAATTAACATATCCATGTAGCACTATATAAAGTATAAGTAATATCAATATGTGTGATAGATCATTATAGCTCAACATGGTAAATGTAAAGATCATAGAAAAATATAGCATTGTGGAACAAGATGCCCTCAACATTGGTGTGGCGCTTGGGTATAGGAATGTCTAACATCTATGTATATCATAGAATGGATGTGATTATGGAAAAAACATATGTAATCTACAATGTCTATGATAAAATAAAATATGAAAGTAATGTAAACTAACAATAATTTCATGTTCATTTGCTTATGTCTATGAAAATCTTTCACAACCTCATCCATTTTAATTTAATAGTTGGCTGTAATTTCATTGAGCTATAAAAATTAGTTAATAGAACATTCAAGATCTTCTTTTAGGAGCTTCCCACCTGTGAAATTTTTGAATAATCTGATAGTTTCTCCAATTATGTTGGTTCTAAATCTAGAGTTAGGGAAGAAAATCATGATCAGAAGTCACTTGATGAAAGGAAGAGCAAGTCTACCAATGCATTGGTGATAAAGGCCAGAGATTGCTTGATCAACACTAATGGATTAGAGGATTTTGTCTCTTATGTACAGGTTTCTCCCATTGAGTAGTTAATTAGGGAATAGGGGTGTGAAGAGGAAGGTAGTATCTAGGCCTTAGGTGGCCCATTTTTGTCTATCTTAGAGGCAGACATACCTTGCCCTATTTTGGGAAATGAAACATACACCCCAAGTTTAGAAAATGGAGGAGTTTAAAAGTCATTTGATAAAGTAACATCTAAAAAGTAGTTAGAAAGCTTGAATAGAAATATTTTCTCTCTTTTGAGGAAAAGGAACTTATGGAAGTTATGTAAAATGAGGCCTAATAACAAAGTGGGGTTTCATTTGTATATTTGATAAGTTTTGGCCTAGTCTTATAACACTTCAAAATATGATTTTTGAAAATTGGAAACCCTTCATGAAGGATAGTATGGAATTATACCCATGTGTCAGGGGGTTCATTTCTATTTATAATCTTTCAAAAGACAAAAATATGGTTTAAAAAAATTAGATATGGTCCATGGATCACCATTTTATTTTGGTAAAGCCATGGTTTCCTTTCTTCAACCCTTTGATCGAGTTTTTTAATTTTAGGCTTGTTTGGGCACATTTACCATATCTTCCCCTTCAATTCTAGTGAGGAACTTGTCTATCAACTATTGATAAGTATTTGGGTGAGAGTATGGGGGTAGATGTATCTACCATGATTTATTTCCATACTACATATAATAGATTTTTAATATGCATGGACATGTCTTATGAACTCCCTGCATCCATTGATTTGAAAGTTCAAAATTGAATTTGGTCTTAAACTCTTGATTATGAAGGTCTTCCATTTCATTGTATAATATGTTTTTATATAAGACTTATTTCTAATTCATGTGAAATTTGTAAGAAAAAATACATGCACCTCTTGGTGGAAGGATGCCCTTCCAAATCATCTCATATTGGAAGACACAAATGATATGTAGATTGTGTAATATCCTTACTAGGATCTAACTAGAAATACACAATTTAAAAAAAAAACTTATATAGATCTCCAATATCATGAGAGAAATACAAATCAATATAGAAATTAATTATAACATTTTGAACTCAACTTATCCAACTACATAATCACCACTATCAATGTGCATCAATGTATGATTATAACTCTTCAATAAAAATTACAATAGAAAGTAAAATATAATAAGATGTACAAATAAGATACTTGGCTACCCCAAAGTATAGTTCCTAAACTTCAAGTATCTATGGTAATCTCAAGTGTCATCTCGATAAGTAGTACTATTTTAGGGAGGGATAGAATCATCCAAACACTTTATCACATGAACCATGGACCAATGATCCCCCATACTAATCTCATCAGGGAATGACCCTCCCTTCATGGATGTGTAGATAGTGATAGCAAGGGAATCAAGAGAGACTAGCAAGTACCCATGTACTATATGATTTATAACTAACTAAACATGCAGTGTATAGTAGAAAACTTGATCTATTGCAAGATATTGCACATACATGTAAATAATACTCATGAAATGATAATGTCTCACTAAACATAATTTGGCTCAAAGTTTTACAATAGTAATATAAAATCTATCTATAGATCTATAAATTTCATACACACCACTTGATCGGATTGCTTTCATCTAACATTGTAATGCCAGTAAGCTATTGAATTCCATCTCACTCCTTACTCTAAATTAGTAATGTAAATTGGTCAAATACAATTCAATCACAAGAATCAACAACTTACATCCTACTAGAAAATGCATCACATGACACACCATACATATAAGTAATAAAAGCATACATTTAGTCTATCAAACATATGCATGAATCTTTCATTATATTCTATCCCATACTAAAAATAATGATTACACATATATCACCAAGGTAAACATACAATTTAACTATATAATTCAAATAATATAATTGGTTTTCAGTTTTCTAAACCCTATGGCAAACCATATTACCATAGTCTAATGTTCTAAGACTTAACTACTAGTTTTCCACAATCAATCATATAAAATAGTCTCAAATACATGGAAACACAAAATTTATACAAGTAACTATATATACCAAAGTAATTCATCATTCCATGGAACACAATAACATACCAACACAAAATTTGTTAAACTCTCAAAGTTTGCATACACACATACATAAGTCTTACCAACTATAATAACACACACACTAACTAACACATATACAGTTAAATAGTCAGATATAAATATGACTTTAGGCATAATAACTATAGTAAGTACTACCTGAGTATAATATACTTTTATAATGTAGTTCCCTATGATATCCCATACTAACATAGGTTCCCAACTACATAATAACACATACTCCAAACTTATGGTTTTTAATACTCAACTGATTCATGTAGATAATAATAATCAAACAATAAAGAATTATACTACCTAAGTATATCCTTGATTAAATTGCATATAAGCACACCAAATAATCACAACATATAGACATGTGTCATGATGCACCATTACATACTAAGTATAACAAAACATTTATACATATCAACACAATCATTTTATGTAAAGCACACAAGTAATCCATATTGAATACACATGATTAAAAATCATTTATATTATTAATTATGAGTCAGCTAGTTCATAAACCCGCTATGAATTTACACCCTAATAACTCATTACTTTCAAGAACTTGTTCCAAATATTATGGTTCCTGATTCCTAATAACCTTAATGCCATATACAATCGTCTAATGAAATAAAGGTATAATCCCTATATAATAACACTTGTACCCCCTATTGTGTTCCACATGTAGTTATTTTAATGCCATGTAATTTTTAAACCATGGTTTAGTGTTTTAGTTTTAACTAATAAGCATAAAAAACAACTAAGGAAGTAGTTATAAATACATGGAAAACACTCATTGCAAACTATAGGCCATAACTTTGTCTTTCCCAAAAAAACACAAGTTGTCTAGTTTATCAATTGCTTTATGATTGGGGGTTTACAAGCAAACATTTGCTAAACTATATTATTTAATTCTTTCACTTTTTGGTTAATATTTATCCCAAGATTATTAACTAAAGAAAATTATCTTAGTTTTAAAATTATACTAATATCAAACTCAACTTCAAATTATGCATGATGAATTTTCATGTTTTAAGGATTCTAAAGGTTCTACAAGTTTTACTCCACCTAGTTTGTTTATCTATTCAATAATTACAAAAATCCAGTTTTGTATTTCTACTCTCACACCTCAACATACCAATTCAAGTTTTACACCCACTGATAATAACACTCTAATGCCATAGTAGCTAATGTGAAAATGCATTACAAAACTTGAAAATTATTTCAAAAACCAAATTTAATTATTTATATAAATAAAGCTCATGAATCCCAAATACTAAATCTAATAACTATCATATGTCTGGTAGCATTATTTGCATGCATATCACCATTTAAAAAATATGTCCACAGGTGATCTTCATAGGCATGTATTATAATAAATAGTATTATAGGAATAAACTTTCAATTTGGGTTTCCTCTTTTCATGCAACAATTAGGATTTAGTATAATTAACATCAAAGGGTATCATAGACTTTCAATTTGGCAGATCTGCAATCATTAGAAATATGATACTATATAATTATCTAAACTTAGAAGTGGTATAATAATATAAACTTATCTAAACACACTTTGAAATAATTTATACTTGGAGAATTGAGGTATCTCAAAGCACTGTATAAGCGTGGAATCATAGAAATTAGTTAATGTTTGTTTCTAGTTAGCTCCATTTGCTAATTCCCTGATGGATTTCCTTTACTATTTAGATCATCTTTCCTATAAAGATTAATTGTATGTGGTTTTAAAGGGTATATAAGCTTGATATTTACTTAGAGAACAACCACATATGATATCATGGTATATGACTTAACACATGATTGATTGTGTTTTAACAATTGACAATCATTTATATTTAGTATCATTTAATCAGCTAAATTAATATTGTATTAACATCATTCATTTAACAAGTCTAGCTTATTATACAAGATATATTTATTCATTTAATTTAGTTGAAAGTATGATGTTAACATAGGCAGTAGCATATTAATTGATTACTATACTAAATAATACATATATAATTAATCAACTAAATTAACATAATACATATAAGACATAGTTATATACATTTATTCAACTTAAAGATTATAATTTTGAACATTGATAAATATTAACAGTTAAATAAGCACCGATTAGTTTTATCTTGTATGACTGATCTAATACACAAACATTGCTTTACTAGATTGACACCCTTATGTACAAGACTAGATCAGGTTAGACACCATATAAAGATTCCATTTTCAATAGAAAACCAAAGCATGACACCATGTTGTTGACTCAGAGAGTTAAAAAATAATAACTAGAATTTGAATGTCCAACAACAATATATTCATTATCTAAGATTTTCATCAATCATATGACACCTAAAACAAAGCTCTAAGTTAAAATAGAATTAAAGAGCTATACACTAGGGTAAATAAGATTAAGTTGATGCCTTACCTTTTTAGTTTTAATTATGCTAAAATCAAGATCAATTATGATGCCTAGTTGTTCGGCTGGCAAAAATAGAAGTATAATTCTCAAATTTATATATATAACAATTTTTTTCTTTAAGAAATCAGACCATTCTTAGTAGGACGATGCCCAAAGATAAATTTAATTATGTTTTAGACTAGTTCTACAAGTTTGATGCCTAGGGAAAAGATCAAATTGCCCTTTTATTTTGTTACCTTCTACGTCGTTATCATTGGAACTCTCTCGTTGTTAGAAATGTTTTTAAATTTGCTTATGTGGCTAGAAGGCATATGGGGTGATGCCTATCCTTTTGTAATATATATATATATATATATATAATACTTTACATGCTTAAAAGGATAATTTCCTTTAAAATCTAAGAAGTCTTAAGCTCACTATCCATACCAGATTAAATCTTATTATGCATACACGAAGATAATATAAGTATGAATTTAAAGACATCACCTATTTAAGAATTTTTCGGTTGATCTTATATGATTTTTCTCCATAATGTCATTTCATTTCCTCTTTCTTCTCCAATGCATAAAATTATGCCATAAACTCTTTCATTCTTTCTCTTAAATAGAAAAAATGGGTGCTAATTTCTTTTTCCATATTTTTGTTTTTGTTTTTTCTTTTTTTCATTATCTTTTTGTTTTTGCTAATTTTAAGATTTTTATTTCTTTTCTTAGTTTTTTATTAAATTTTAATTTATTTCTCTTTTTTTAAAAATAATTCCCATTTTAGATTTTAATATGAAATCTTAATTTCATATTAAACCAATTTAACATTTAATTATGCTTAAAAAATTTAATGGTAAAATAATAACCTGTATTAATTTTACCTTTATTAAATTTGCCTCTATGTGTACTAATGACATATTAGGCTAAGCACACAAGGGAATTTATTCTTAAAATTTACCTACTCAAGCAATCATAGAAAATAAAAATTTAAACAAACACCAAAACAATCATTTTTAAATGTATTTTCTATCATGACTAATTATTATGGTGTGTACAAGGTTTCACTATTTCTGTATCGACCTGTGATGTCTCAATGTAAACATCCTCTCCAATGATATTCTCCCTCTAGTATGATTGAGGGAAGAATTATCCTACATTCACCTCAAAACACATAGGTAATCAGATCTTTTCACATGATATTCATAAGCAATAATATATAACTGAATCAATATATTAATATGCTTAAAATGTAAATGTATACATATTATAGTTCATAACAAGCAATCATGTATTATCATCTAAGTAAAATTATATTATCCTAAAATAGCATAATCTCAAGCTTAGTTAAAAATATAACTAAATATAAATTTATTAATTGAAAATATCCATGGATAATACAAGTTTGTCTGGTGAGAAATTAGGATGTAACATACTCCCCCACCAAAACTAGTCGTCGACCCCTGATGAATCTTATTCAAAGATAAGTTATCAATAATAAACATATATTAGTAAAGCAAAAACATGATATACAATGTCAAACTTAAGAAAATAATTGGAAAACTACTTTTAGAACTCATCATGGTTCCTTCAAGTTGATCTATGTCTGAAGTATTTGCCTTATAAGATTGTACTTAATGATATCTCTAAATTAATCAAACATGGTTATGAGTATTATTTATTCAGACTAATTCTATCATGACCACTCTGGGGTCTAGAGTCATCAAGACAAGCCTATATACTATAGGTTTGACCACTTTAGTTATCGTGAAGGGTCCCACATGTCTTAGTGAAAGTTTCTATGACTTCCTAAGAGTACCAAGATCATCATGCAAACTTAAATAAATAACCAAGGAGAGTTATACAAAATCTTCTAGCTCCTTTATACATCTCCATAAATTAGAATGTTTTTTTTCATTTTGTAGAAAAATAACTAGGGAACCTGACAAAAATAATGTGTATTGTGAATACTATCACTAATCCACATAGCTTCAGATAATTATAACATGTCAATACTATGACTACTCCATAGAGCTCCTAATAAGTATGATGATGAATAGGAATGGTAAATATAAAGTATACAAAAATCATGGAATACTCATCCATATAAAATCCCTATCTACCATATACATTAGTATGGTCATACAACTAAATTTGATAAATTTTGCCTATCAAATCTCAAATTCTACAAGTCCATTTGCCAATCCAACTCAGTACCAATAATTTGAATTAATGTGAGGCTAAATAGGATACCGTCCTATCACTTAGAATTCATGTTCCTAATTCAACACTATTCTTTTAGGTCTCAATAACCTAAAGATCTCTAAAATATGCACAATGTTCCAAATAACCATAATTTTATTTTATCAAATTATTTAATGAAAAATTATATGCTAAATGATTCTAGATGTATCCTCATACATACAAAAAGATCATATAATCAATCCTTAATTATATTAAGTTACTACTAGTTAAACATACTAGTATCATATTTCACATCTTAATCTATTCTATTTTGCTCATGATTAAGAGGTAAATAATATTAAAATTAAAATAACATGCATAAGCCAATAATCACTTCATTTTTAGCCTTATAAAGAAATAAACAAAATACTATCTCCTTATTAGTACACAATAAGTTAAAAGTTTATTCCAACCCCTAGATTGAAAAAATGTTTTGCACATCTTAAATCTTACTCACTTATAGTGAATGGTATAAAAATATCTCTTCAAAACAACATGCTACAAGCAAAAGAGAATAATTTAAATCTATGCAAGGGTGAATAATATGATATTAATTATAAAGAACTTATATAATTTAATTTATAAATCATATTTTGCCATATCACGTGGTCTCAAAACTAAGTAGTTACTCTAAAGAGTTATAAGTAAGAAGTAAAGAGCTAGAATCTAAAAAATGCCTACATACCTTCACCAGGTAAAGGAAACCACCACAACTTGATGTTTTTAAACACTACCTACTTACCCAATCTTGTAAGTATGGTATCTCAATCTACTTCCATAACTAGGAGAGATATATGACAACATAAAGATGTGTCTATTCATCCAATCTTAAAACTTATCTCTCTCCAAGATTAGAAAACATTCTTTTAAAAATTTCAAGGGAGTAAAGTCAAAAAACATTTAGAAATAATTCTCATTTAAGAGAATACTAAATCAATAACATGCAAATAAGATTCCTCTTAGCAGCATCATAAAAATATCAAAGGAGAATGAGATAACACAAACTCATCTCTAAGCTAATTAAGAGAGATAATACTCATTTTTAAACCATATTGTTAAAGAGTATAAATTATATAATCAAACTCCCAACTCAAAGGAATTATCAAGCAAAACAACAACACTCTACTAAGAGGATTTCCACCACCCTAGGTCATATTAAAATAAAAATGGTCTTATAAGATTTCCCACTCTTAGGTTTAGCAAATAAAAGACAAAAAATAAAGAACATAAATTTAAATGAGAAGCATCATTATCTTATTAAACACTCACAAAACTCAATGGAAATAATGACTTGATAATCAAGAAAGTCATAATCATACTTGAGGTGTCTGATCTAAGTGATCAAACTATGGTAGAATGCTTTTGTTCATAACTCATGAACTATGATATATAATCATTTACCCAAAACTTAAATATAACCATCACTAATGGACACTCGATAAAATGATCCCCTAAACAACTCAAAGGGATACAAATCATCTTAATGCTCGAAGACAAATACTATCCCATACTTACAAATGTCACTAGACTTCATAGGTAGGTCTACTAAGTATCAAAAACTCCAACCATAGAGTAACATAGTTCTATACTAAGACACCATAAGTCAAAATTCTAGTGAAATACTTCATGACACTAGGCTCACACTGATAAATAAAAAGACATAAAACCTCTAATGGACTCATTAGGTCCTAGAGTTTGAGCCACAACTCTGATACCATAAGTATCATCCTTTCTAAGATCTAACTAGAAATACACAATTTTTTTAAAATCAAACACATATGCAAAAGTAAACTACATACTAAGATTATAATAGAGATAATAATAGTATTCACATGCAAACATGACTTCAAATCATATTATACAAATCTCCAATATCATGAGAGAAAGATAACTCAATACAGAAAGTAATTATAACATTTTGAACTCAACTTATCTAAATACACAATCACCATTGTCAATGTGCATCAATGTATGATTACAACTATTCAATAACAACTAAAATAAAAAGTACAATATAATGCAATGTGTAAATAAGATACTTAGCTACCCCAAATCATAGTTCTTGGACTTCAATTATCTGTGGTAACCTCAAGTATCATCTTGATAAGTAGTACTAATATGGGGAGGGAGAGCATCATTTGAGTGATTTACCATACCAACCACGAACCAATGATCCCCCACACTAATACCATCAGGGAATGGCCTCCCTTCATAGATGGGTACATAGTGATGGAAAGGGAATCAAGAGAGACTATCAAGTACCCATGTGCTATAAGATTTATAACTAACTAAACATGCAGTGTATCATAGAAAACTTTATCTATTGTAAGATATCGTACATACATGTAAATCATACTCATAAAAATATAATGTCTCACTAAACATACTTTGGCCTAAATTTTTACAATAGTAATATAAAAGTGCTATATAGATCTATCAATTTCATACACACCACTTGATCGGGCTACCTTCGTCTAACATTGTAATGCTAGTAAGCCAGTGAAGTCCATCTCACTCCTTATTATACATTAGCAATGCATATTGGTCAAATAAAATTCAACCATAAGATTCAACAATTTACATCCTACTATCAAATGCATCACATGACACACCATACATAGGAGTAATAAAGACATACATTTAGTCTATCAAACATATGCATAAATATTTCATTATATTCTATCTCATACTATAAATAATGATTACACATATACCACCCATGTAAACATATAATTTAACTATAAAATTCAAATAATATAATTTGTTTCAGTTATCTAAAACCTATGGCAACCCATATTACCATAGTTTAGTGTTCTAAGACTTAACTACCAGTTTTCCAAAATCAATCATATGAAGTAGTCTTAAATACATGAAAACACAAATATTAAACAAGTAACTATATATAAAAAAGTAAGTCATCATTTCATGGAACACAATAACATACCAACACAACATTTGTTAAACACTCAAAGTTTGCATGCACGCATACACACACCTTACTAACTATAAAAACACACACACTAACCAGCATGCATTTAGTAAAATAGTCAGATGTAGATATGAATTTAGGCATAATAACTAAAATAAGTACTATATAGGTACAACATAATTTTATACTATAGTACCCTATGATATACCATATGATCATACATTCTCAAATACATAACAACACATACTTTAAACATATGAATTTTAATACTCAATTGATTTATACAGATAATAACAAGCAAACAATAAGGAATTATACCACCTAAGTATACCCTTAATTAAAATGCATTTAAGGACACCAAAGAATCACAACATATAGACATGTGTCATGATACACCATTTCATACTAAGTATAACAAAACATTTATACATATGAATAAAATCATTGTATGTAATGCACAAAAGTATTCCATACTGAATACACATGATTAAAAATCATTTATATTATTAATTATGAGTTAGATAGCTCATAAACCCATTATGACTTTACACTTGAATAACTCATTGTTTCCAGGAACTTGTTCCAAAAATTATGGTTCTTGATTCCTACGAAACTTAATTCCATATACAATCATCTAATGAAATACAAGTATAATCCTTATATACTCTCACTTGCACCTCCTAATATGTACCACATGTAGGAATTTTAATGCCATGTAATTTCTGAACCATTGTTTACTGTTTTAGTCGTAACTACTAAGCATAGAAAACAACTAAAGAAGTAGTTATAAATACATAGAAAATACTCATTGCAAACTATAGACCATAACTTTGTCTTTCCCAATAAACACAAGTTGTCTAGTTTATCAATTTTTTTATGATTGGGGATTTACAAGCAATCGTTTGCTAAACTTTATTATTTAATTCTTTCACTTTTTAGTTAACATTTATCTCAGGAATATTAACTAAAGAAGACTATCCTAGTTTTCAAATTATGCTAATATGTAACTCAACATCAAATTCTACATGATGGATTTTCATGTTTTAAGGAGTCTAAAGGTTCTACAAGTTTTACTCCACCCAGTGTGGTTATTTATTCAATAATTACAAAAATATGGTTTTGTATTGCTACTCTCACACATCAAGATACCAATTCAAGATCTATACCCATTGACAATAAAACTCTAATGTCATAGTAGCTAATGTAAAACTCCATTAAAATACTCTATAATTATTTCAAAAACCAAATTTAATTATTTATATAAACCAAGTTTACGAATCCCAAATACTAAATGCAATAACTAACTAATAACTAGCATATGTCTACTAGTATTATCTGTATGCATAGTGTCATTTAAAAATATGTCCATGGGTGATCTTCATAGGCATGTATTAAAATAACTGGTATTATAGGAATAAACTTTCGATTTGGGTTTCCATTTTTCATGTAATAATTAAGATCTAGTATAATTAACATCAAAGTGTATCATAGACTTTAAATCTAGTAGATCTATAATAATTAGAAATATGATATTATTTAATAATCTAGACTTATAAGTGGTATAATAATATAAGATTATATAAATACACTTTGAAATAATTTATACTTGGAGAACCGAGTATCTCAAAGTGTTGTATAAGTGAATAATCATAGAAACCAGTTAAAGTTTATTTCTAGTTAGCTCCATTTGTTGATTCCCTGATGGATTTAATTTACTATTTAGATTGTCTTTCCTAGAAAGTTTAACGGTATGTGGTTTTTAAGGGTATACAAGATTGATGTTTCCTTAGAGAAAAACCACATATGATATCAGGGTATATGACTTAACACATGATTGAGTGTATTTTAACAATTGATAATCATTTATATTTAAGCTATATTTAATATCATTTAATCAGCTAAATTAACATTTCATTAACATAATTCATTTAACAAGTCTAGCTTATTATACAAGCTATATTTATTTATTTAATTTATTCATAGTACAATGTTGACATAGTTAGTAGCATATTAACTGATTACTATGCTAAATAATACATAACTAATTAATCAAAGGACTATTTTAGATAATATGGACTTATCAACAATTTAAAATTTTAAAAAACTATCAAAAATAAATTGGACTATATCAAGATTAAATTAGACTATATCAAGATTAAATTGGATTTATTACAAATAAATCACATCTATATAATGTATTTGTAATAAGTCCAAATTATTTAAAATGATAAAAAATAATTAATAATTGAAAACTATCATAGATAAATTGGACTTCATCAAGAATTACTAAGACTTATTACAGATTGATTATTGTAAGAAATTAATGTTGGAGATTTTTATTATTAATCTATTATCAATTAATACATGTATGACTACTTTAGTTTTAATATGATCTTGAATGAATAATGCTAGATTTTATCCATCATTTATTTTATGGGCTAGTTTTCATTTTCAAATAAAATAACTTCATTAGTATCCTTTAATGTTTTCATGAGAGAGTACAAGTATGTAAGTTTTGTATCATTAGGGAAATTTGTCTCAAGTAATGTCTCATATAATATGTCTTTTTAAATAGTTAATATCTTTAGTAATTCAAGGAAAGAAATATTAGCTTGGGTAATTTTTTAATTGATCAATGATATCATGCCCTTTACTTTGAAATGGTGGCCTTGTGGGAGGTGGAGGGGGATGAGGAGTAACATGTTGACTACCTCCATTCTATCGTGTATGGTGCACCTTACCTCTTCTAGTAGTGACAAAGTTGACTGCAAAACCCAACATAAGCCTTGGTGAATAGTGGGGTAGGATGGTAATTGAGATAACTTGGAAATAAATAAGGAGGAGGAATAAAATGACATATGTATGACCTTTGACACTTAGTGGTATAAACAAGGAATTGGGATTGAAGGTTGCAATAATATGAGCTAAAAAAGGCTAAAAATTGTTCATTATTTTTTTAGCCTTATTAATGTACAAAGATTTGATCCATGGAATAAAAAAGTTATTTCATATTTTTCATATAATATGAAAATAAAATGTAATGATTACAATCATAAATTAAGTCAAAAAAATAGAAACTATGTTTGTTCATTATAGCAATGTGTAATTTATGCACAAAAGAAAATAAAAAATTAGGTCTGAAAAATCATATTTATTTATAGAAACTTAAAACCTTACAAATAAGGATTAAAACTTAAGATAAAATTAAGGTTTATCCATGTTCAATCAATATACAGGTTCACCAATATGTTTTACCCTATTTTAGATTAATGCTAATCCTATGTAAGATTAAAATTATGTGTATTTCATATTGTATAGAATATATGCATAAATCTAAAATGTAAAGGACTAAAGCTGATTTGGCAATTACACTAAATATATAAAATAATAAAGAGGATCATATATTTAGTGGTTAACTACTGTATGAATGACATTGCACTAAGGTGATAGGAAGGATGGCAAACCTAATAATTGGTTGCTTGGATCAGGATCTAGATTTATGTGTTTGCCCAAACAATATCATTAACCTTAGGTCAATACCATTAAATGTTATGTTATTATTCTAAATTTTTTTGTCTCTATATATTTTTTATCTTGTTTTGAAAGAGGCATGTGCATGTCTTTTTATTTTAAACTCTATCCCAAGGTCTGATTATGTGCACAACTCACATAAATTTTTCTGCTTTACTTGAAACCATAGGTCCACTTACAATGATAGAATTAGGCCTACAAAAAGCAAATAAGTGTGGGTTGAAATAACCCTAACCACTCCCAATTAAATGGTTGAGCACTGCCTACAAATAAAATAAGATAAATAAAGAATTTAAACCACAATAAGTTCTCTCCATTAGGTGAATGTATGCAATAGTACTCAATGAATGTATACAACCTGTAATCTATCCTTCAATACTTGTAAGTGGAAACTTTTTCTTAGCTCTTGAGATGCTTCAAACTTGGCTAAAATTTTATCCTTGTGACTAATTGGTAAATTAGAAATAATAGGGTTGTTCCTTTCAATGTGAAAGTGTTTTAGTATGTTTGAATAAGATAAATAATTGGTTTGACATAGACTATGAGATTTCCTATAGATGGATGAGATGAACTTGTGAAGGTCAGGCCTTAAAGTTTTAGAGATAGTTTTAAAAATGTTATTAAATTGACATAAGAATTTAATTAATGATTACCATCTAATTTGATATAAATATTTTTAAAAAATATTTTACATGTTAGTTGAATCATTAATTTTGAATAAATATCCATTAGGTAACTTGAAATTCAAGTTATTGATAAGGTTATTTATAAAAAATAAGAATCATCATTGTTAATGAGATGTGGACAACATAATTCTATTTAAAATGTAATAGAATTTACTTTAATATTTATAACTTATATCAATTTTAGAGGCTTTAGATAATATTTTTGTATCTGAATGAAATAAGAACTTAAATTAAAAAATTAGAGGTAATTTCATTGTTATTTTGAGCAACATATTCCTTATGTGTGCCACGATGCAATCACTGAAACCATTTATGGAGGCTGACCAAAACAATTCAAATAATTTTTTTGAAGAAATTCTAAATATATTTTATAAGTTGTATTTTGAGATAGTCTGACATAAAGGTATGAAAAAATGGAAGTATATGCAATAAAACTTAAACAAAATAAGAGAAAACTAATAAATGGGGATTTTCTAACACAATGGACCCACTTCTTTCCACAATAATATTGTTATATAATTTAACACTTAAATAGATTGTGAAGTCAATATGACATGTTTTAGGCTTCAAATGAAAAAAACTATTTAATATGATAGTTCTCATTAAGCATTAAAACATAAGCAATCCCCTCAAAAATTCTCTATTAATTTCTCAAAGAGCCAAACAAAGAGTCTGAGAACAAGTTAGATGCACATGATCACAAGAAATTTGATATCACAGATACATAGTTTATAGAATAATGAAATCAACTATATATTTTTTAACCAAATATTACAAGCATCAATTATATCTTAATGCATGCTCAATTTTTATTTGCAATTCCTAAGAAATAATATCTATGAAGATTATAATAGAGTATCAATATTTCTATATTGTTGTAAGGTTCAATCAATACAAAATATTAATTCTTGAGTTATCTCAAAGACAAGCATAGTAATACATAATAGTAATTTGGGTATGCACAACTTAAGTAAATGTTTATTGTGTCATAAGAGAGGTTTATTAAATGGTGCAAATATTTGAGGTATAAAATATTGTGATGACCTTTAACTCAACATTTTTACTAAGAAGAAATCAAAAGTCAAGTATCAACATTTCATCAAACTAAGTCATCCTAGATCAATACATATCATAGTCTTGTATAGACTTCAATCAAATGAACTCACTAAATACTTATTCTTGATTCATATGAATAGTCTTAAGAATGGATCAAACTTCAACTTTTCAAATATTAAATAATGGTACCAACATCAATCACCAAACTTTCATTGCTATCCAAAGAAGAATGAATTCAAGTAATAACCATTAATACATTTTAAAAAGTGTTTTTAGATTGAATGATCATAATTTTATCTTAAAATTAGTATATGTGATCCAATTTTATATTAAATGGCATTCATTAAACTCAACACCAATTTTGAACAGACATAATGTTAATCAATAAAAGAATGTATAAGTTGATATTTTGTAAGGAGTGTCTAATGTTATCTGAATGGGTTACATCTCATTTTAGACCCAAGGATTTCAATACAATAGAGAAAGGTTGCAATAAGCGAAGTTTATTTTACACAACTCACAACATATGTCACAAAAATGCAATTTAGAATGGATTAAGTAAAACAATGAGAGACTATGGAAATAGAGAAAGGTTGCAATAAGTGAAGTTTATTTTACACAACTCATAACATATGTCACAAACATGCAATTTATAATGGATTAAGTAAAACAATGAGAGACTATGGACATGGATGTTATTAACAATAAGAAGGTAGCACTAATCAAGCTTCCTACAAGATCACAAGAATATGATTTTGTCAACTGGCATGCAATGAGAATAGAAGAGTATGATTCTTTATCTGAAGAGATGTTAAGTCTCCCCTTGAGCATGAGATCTAATGACAACCAAAAGATATCTATACTTTGGAAAATTTGGATTTTATTTTTTATTTCACTAATTTTATAAACCATTTAAGGTTGAAACTTGTAAGTATCCACAAATGTTGTTAAAAATTCACATTATGAATTGTGAATTTGTAGTGCCTTAACATGACTTTGGTTTAGATGCATTGCATCCTATGATTACAATCCTACCCAATGTTTATTAGATGGTACTCAATCCTAATCCATGATTAGTATCTCTCATAAATTTTGAATTGGGATTGTGTTATTCTTGATGGAATCTAAAATTTTAATAGTATGATTCATATGATAGACATCATTTTATCCCAATGTAGGGAGAAGGGTATGAAATTATTATTGATTAGGACCATCTTCATATTGTTTTCCTATATCTATTTTAGTAGTTTTATTTTAAAAATAAATCACAATAATGTGAATGTGAAAAATATGATCCTAACACCCAATTCATATATTATATGAATTATGACAAGAGCATGCACTTAATGAAAGATCATAATTATGATTTTGATGTGTGAAGAACCTTGCTCTATTAGCTCTTCTTCAAAATAAATTTACATCCCAAACCACAAATTAGGTTGTTTCTTAAGAAGTCTTCTTGTTTCTATAAAAAATTTATTACAACATATTATTACATTTACAAAATGAGTATTATCACTCAAACCAAGAAGGGTCTTGATGAATGGATTGGGTTTCGAGGTTACTAAACTTAATGATTAGGATTTGAGGTTACCAAACCTAGAGGTAAAATATTTGGTCTCTCCTTGAATAAATTTATTAACTATGGTAGGATTTTATACATAAAAAGTGTTTTTTGAAGGGAAGGGATTTAATTATGCCTAAAATTACTTTATAGTATGTGTTTGTTTGGTCTCCGAGTTCTAGTCTTGATATGGATAGAGATTTTTCTTATTTAACATATTGAGTAAGACTTGATTGATTATTGGTGTTTTTGGCTTCTAATTTACCTTATATTTATCACTCTTTGACTTTATGAAAAGAAATTGTTACATACATTTGCTCACACCACTGAATTTGATTACATGAATTCACATAACCAATTTAGTTATACTAAGCTCAACCTCAACATCTAAAGAAATAAGTGAATCCATATTTAATGGTTCTACTTGAATGCAATATTAATTGTAAATCCATCAATGTAGTTAATAAATGTGTGATAACAATATTTACTCCTCCTGTCAACCCTAATAGGGCTTTAGGGTAATTCAGTTCTAATAACAAAGACTAGATAATAAAGTTTTAGGGAGAGTGTATAGTAGGAAGCTTAAGGATGGGACTCTTGTGGCATTAAATGTGCCAAAAAGGTTATATTATTGTTAAACCACTAATTTAAAATTGATTTAATGTAATTTGAACTTCCTTACATTTTTAGTTTGGCATCAAATTTGTGCCTTGAGAAATTTCAAAGTAAATTCCAATAACATTGTTAAAGTTTTTAAATTTTGAATTTTAAATCCGTACTTAACACTAAGATTAGCTTGAATGGTATGACATACTAAATTTTTTAGGAAGATGTTGAAATAATGTCAAAAATTAAAAATTATTGGACCATCATAACATAAGTTTCATAAGTGTAAATAAAATATATACATTTTTTTAAGGAAAACATAATGTTGACTTATTGATGGCGATAAATTTGGTAGCCAAGGTGTATCTTGAGAGAACCTTTATAGGTTTATAATAAGAAATACTTTTCATAGCTCTAGGTCAATACCTTGAAATATCTATTTTATTTAATAAAATATTGATAGAAGTTGTTCACTTCGAAATCATATCATTTTATATGCAAGCAGTATGACCCTAAAGACACCTTCAAGACATAATGTAATGAGAAGTGTGTAAATGCTAATTTAATTTATTGCCTTCTGGTATAAGATGTGGGTTTTAAAAATAATTAATTTAAATGTAAGACATATTATCAAGGAGATACCCTACAAAATTCATATTTATTTATTGATGATCGTGGATTTGGATGCTAGGCTATCTCTCGATAGATTCCTTGAGATCACATTTTATAAAATTTTAACAGTATATATTAGTTTTGAAATCATGATAATTTGATTTAAGGGACAATTTTTTAAAACATATAATTTTTATGTCAAATGTATCACTTAGGAAGTACCTTGAAGGTATTAATTACTATTTTATTGATGGTGTAAAATTTGAGTGCCAAGGTATATGAGATTTATCTTACAGTTTAAAAATTTTGGATACTATATAGTATATTTCAAATTATGTTAATATGGTATAACGTCTATGTTTTTAAAACATATCATTTTGATTCAAGTGATATAATCTAGGATATACCTTGAAAGTAATATTATTTATGTGTTGATGGTGTCAGATATAAGGGCTAAAATATATCTTGATAGTTACCTTGAGAGGTATCTTATTTTATTAAATTTGAGTAGAATATGTTGCATTTAAAGTCATGTCAAATTGATATGAGGGGTGGGTTTTTAAATCATATGATTTATATGCAATTGTTAACATGTAGGATCTACCTTAAATGTAGTACTATTTAATTTTTTATAGTGATTAATTTGATGGTCAAAGTATCTTTTAAATAATACCTTTCCAGGTATCTCTTAGGTGACTTAGATTTCAATTTAAGAGGTTTCTTTTGAGTGACTTGGGTAGTATCTTGAGAAGGTTCTCATAGGTGATTCCTCACAAGGTGTCTCTTGGAATACTTTTTATAAAGCTCCCATTTTATAAAATTTGGATTTAAAATACAATGTTTGAAATCATGTCAAATTGACATAAGGGATAAGTATTAAGAAGCATGATTAACATTCAAGAGATTTATAGGATATAGATTGAGGGTAGTATTATTTACATGTTTATGGTGATGGTTTTGAGGACCAACTTATCTTCTAAGAGTTTACATGAGAGGTATCTCTCTAGTGAAACATTAAGAGATATTTTATGGAGATGCCTTTTAATTATAAGATATATATTTAATGATACCTTTATGGTATCACTTACATGTTACTTTGATATAAATCTTTCTTTTTTTTAATATAAAATTTGGATATAATATGTTAGATTTTAAACCATTTGAATTTGATTTAAGAGGATGGTTTTTAAAATGTGTTATTTTACCTAGAAGATATATTTATTCAGAGATAACATGAAGGTATTAATATTTATTAATTGATGGGTATAAATTTGTGGTTCAATGTATGTTTTGAAAGATACCATGAGAGGAACATTTTAGGTGATACCTTGACAGGCCTTGTAGTACCTTCAATGTATTTCCTAGGAGATACCTTGAACGTACTACAATGACCTTGAAGGTGTCTCCTAGGAGACACCTAAAGATACCTTGAAGAGACTTGTAATACCTTCAAGATGTGTTTTATAGGCATGTTTTGGTTCAGTGTATGTTCTAAGATACCTTGAAGGGACTTGTAGTACCTTCAAGATATCTTAAGGTGTCTCCTAAGAGATATGTTGAAGGGCCTTGTAATACCTTCAAGACATGTTTTAGAGGTATGTTTTGGTTCAATGTAAGTCTTAAGATACCTTAAAGGGCCTTGTAGTACATTCAATGTATCTCCTAGGAGGTACCTTCAAGTTCATAGGAGATACCTTGAAGGTATTACAAGTCCCTTCAAGGTATCTCAAGGTGTCTCCTAGGAGATACCTTGAACCAAAACATGCCTTTAAAACATGTCTTAAAGGTATTACAAGGCCCTTCACGGTATCTCCTAGGAGACACCTTAAGATACCTTGAAGGGAATTGTAATACCTTCAAGGTATCTCTTATGACCTTGAAGGTATCTCCTAGGAGATACCTTGAAGGTACTACAAGGCCCTTCAAGGTATCTTAGACATACATTGAACCAAATCATAAATCTAAAACATACAATGACCTTAAAAGTATTACAAGGCCCTTCAAGGTATCTCCTGGGAGATACCTTTAAGGGCCTCATAACACCTTCAAGGGTATATCAATGGCCTTGGAGCTTTGATGCTGGGACTAACACATCTAATATGTCTAGGACTATACAACTAGCAAGCCTAACATCATACCACATGTCTCTTTATGATTTGGCCATACTTTGACACTATCATACACTAGTAAATATCTAAAAACTTTAAGTGTAAAGGTTATTCGATAGGCCTCAGGATGCCATGTGTCTGCCTCTTATTCACCCATACACTACCACATTTGTATCTCTATAGAATGGCCAAATACACTAAGTTTTAGGCCCTTTTCCATTTTTATTTGACCTTATAAGTTTTTTGGGTCATTAAGATATTACAAGACAAGTTGAGATACCTATAGGTACTCTAGGAGAATTGTTGGGAACCCTGGGAAATTATAAGAAAACCTTATGTAATCTGGGAAAGCTTCAAGAATGACTCTATGCAAATATATCATTATTTGTGTGAGAGCAGATATTAAGTCATCTCTCAAACTCTTAGCTCTTTAGGGTGATACTGATATCAGGCCCCACATAGTCATATCATGCAATATCAATAGGGACAAGGAATCATCATCACATAAACAATAATGAACATCTAGAATGAGAGGATGATGAAAGATAAGTATTAAAACATTTTACCATATTGGCCTCACTAAAAATTTCATCACAAGAAAAAATTCTTATAGGCTGAATCAAAGATGTTGTCACTATCTCTTTTAAAAAAATCTTAGGAACAACATCCATTTCTATGCAGATTATAGAAAAGCTAGAAAGATGTCTTATTTTATTTTATTTTTCCATAGACATTTCCCTATAGAATATATAATATACTTTAAAATATCATCCTTCTAGAAATAAGGAAAATTTAATAAGTAATTTTACTCAACCTTAATCAGGTAAATTGTGACAAAATTAAAAGCTTTTCAAGGATCCTTAGCCTATTATGTGTCCAATAAGTATGCCCTATTTAAATATAATGTTTAATGTGGTCTTAATTACTTAATATATCATATTATAAATTGCACACACTGAATGCAAATTTTAGATGCAAGACTATTACAAATAGTACATAAGTCCTACTTTTAAGATGAAAATTGTGACTACTTTTTTCTATTCCATATCATTATCTCAATCATAGACTCATTGAAAAAATTATTATATTCATTTTTTTCTCAATTCTAAATGAAAGTTGATAATTTTTTTGATACCAAATTATTACATTTGACAAGTCCATAATGGGAAGCTTATTGTAAACAAAATTATTCAATCTAAACACTTTGTAGCAGATCTAGCTACATATGATATGAATACTACTATGTGTTTCTTGTTTCCTTGCATTTTGTATAAGCTTGATTTCCATGTTCTTTGTAGATTCAAATGATTGAGCTCATTTTGACAGGGGTTAAATTATAGGGTGAATTTGACCCTAGGGTTGTAGCATCTAGGATAAAACACATAATTTATTAAATTAAAAAAACCATCAAAACTATTGATAACCAAAAAAATAAAATAAAAATAAAAGTAAGAAAAATAAATAAATAAAATTACCATGAAAATAAAATGGATACCCCTTAGACCTTGAGGATTTGGATCTTGAACCATCGTAGCTTAAGCAATTTGAAAGAAAAGAATAATGGAAATACATAATGAGTTTAAATTGTAAATTATAATGTTAAAATTAAAACTCTAGAAAGCCCACTAAATATTCTATCACACCAAAGGAAAAAAGTCTCTTAAAAGATGACCTAGAAATTACAAGGAAAAATGAGGGTCCAACTCATTTTTATAACCATGTCAATGTTTACCTAGTTGGTTGAGGAATAAAAATACCACTCAAAGCCTTCTATTATACATCAACAAAAAACTAGGATTTGGCTCTTGGACCTCTACATTTTTTTTGTGTATTACAGGAAAATATAATGTCTTACCCTGCACTGAGGATCCTTTTTTATTTATGAACTATGTCGATGTTCACCTAATGAATTGTGGATGAAACTAAAATTTAAAATATTTCAATTGAAAAAAAATGAGGTTTTAGATCTTGTAGATTATTTTATATCAATTACAGGTAAAAAAACACAAATTTTACAAAGGGTTTCTCTGAAAATATTGAACTGACCTTGTATTTGGATTTAATTTTCAAACCCAAGATGGATCCATGGGAAGTAGTAGAGCTATAATGAGTACACTAAGATCCCTAGATCAAATAGACTTTGTTTCCTACTCTCATTAACTCATATTCAAGACAAATGCCAAAAATCAACAAATTTGCACCATACAAATCATAAAGTTAAGAGTAGTAATCAAAAGTATGGGAAAAAATATTGAAATTAAACTTGATATTTGGTTAGGGAAGAAAAATAAAACTAAACCTTATTTATAGCGATGCAAAATAAACATAGTTTAAATTATGCCATGCTAGCATATATATTATTTTCTTATTCAAAAATTTCAGCTTTAGTGAAACAACTTTTCAGTAGACTCTGCCCAATATAAAATTTTGCAATAGAAAATAGTAGCTACACACACACACACACACACACACACACACCTGATTATTCCATCTTGTGTGATAGCTAAAGATCCAAATTAACCAACCCATTCTAAAAATCAATCACTTTTTATTTTGTATGAAATGTGAGTGTATTCTCTATTTTTATACGTAATGCTAGTATGTACATATATAGACTATTTTTCAGAATTCAAAAATGCATACAAAAATAAACAAAGACAAAATTAATAACATATATTGCTAAAATGTTGTTGCATGTACATTATATTTTCCTCTTATCTACTCATGTATAGATTTCTAATTATGCATTCTCTTTCTTTACAATTGCTACTATGTTTTTTTATTGTATGATCTCTTCTTCTGTAGCCACACACGAAAAAAATATCTAATGATTGTAGGTAAATTGGGCTACCTTGAAGTAATTTAAGTGGATTATACAAATATTTTATACTCATGACATGCATGTGATGTTAACATTATTCTGTCACTCTCTTGCACCTTGGGCTGGAGCATATAGAGGTTGGAAGCTTGAAAATATAATGAATTATTTTTTGGAATTCACCAAGTGAGTGTTCTACTTATGTATGTCTTATTTTGATGGACTAAGATGAGATGTTGAATGTTTATAAGATAGCATTTGATTGCATGTACGTTGGTTTTATTGATAGTCTTTACACTTCAAAAGCAAGATTGGTGAAAACAAAGAGGAAACGATGTGTATGTTTGAAAATAAGAAGTGATAGCCAATTTATTGTTGAAATATTTACGTTTGGTGAAGCTTATTTTTTCCCAAGTCATTGATTCTTTTCTTCATATTCTATTCATAATAAGGTTGTTCTTGAATAACTACATTTGTTGCTATGGAATTTTTTCTTCTCCTATTGCTGCTTACATTTTCTTGATGTGGTTTATGAAGTTTTTGTTCATCAAGAGACATTTTTATTAATTATTTAGATGCAGTTGAAAAAAATTTTAGGAAGAAGATAGATTTATCGAATTCCACTTAAGATGGCTAGTGTTTCATTTATAATTATCTTTATAAAGATAATCCTTCAAAGAAGGCATCAATTGTTTGATGATAATACCCAAAAGGAATAATCAAGGGGTAATATTTTTCTTATAATTATTTATCAATAGACATGTCCTTTGTTTTGGATATGTTTTCCTATTAAGATTATTTACATCTATTGATATTTTTGACCAGTCAGATTGATTGATTGTAACCATGGATATTATGCACCTATAATCAATGGCACAATCAAAGCCTTGGTAGATTTGACCTAGAATAACCTCTTGACATGGGAGACTCCTCTAATTTGTTGTTATATAATAAATTATAGGGATGAAAAGGGGATGGGAATGCAAAAATAAAAGGGTGATATGCCGAGATGTGTGTGATCTTCTTCCAAATGAATGAAGACATGAAACAATTATCCAACCCAATCTACTATCATCCATTACTCCTTACTACATGGCAGAGGGAAGAAATTTAGCACTAGAAAGCCAAACCATAAAAACATAACTTTAGACTAAGGGTATATAATTAGCCATGAAATCTTTATTAACTATTTTAGAATTTATATGGGAGCATATATCTCTAATACTAACATAGATTAAACTAGAAAGCAAAAGCGAAGTCTAAGGATTTGTGCCCAAGGGTTGATAATCTTACCAATTTTTTGTGTAACGACCAATATTTTGTAAGTCTCTACCTTATTCTCATGAAAAACAAAGCTAGAATTTTTTTTCCATTTGATATAATTGTAAAAGTCACTTTTTGAAGGTAAAATTTAACAAGGCAAGCCCTGATACATTAAACTTGAAAATTTGGTTGAAGACTTCTAAAATCAAATGGGCAAGCCCTAATTTTTATTCTCCTAATTGATACATTAAACTAACTTTAATTATTGACAATAGATTGAAAGATAAATTAACATGCCTAAAATTGCTAGTAAGGGATTTCCTCCTCCATGGCCTACAAACTTTAGGTTTTGGCTGATCTCAAGATGAGTTTCCCATAGCCCCTCTCTCTCTTCATAGCTTTTGCAAGCTTCCAAAAAATTAAGCAAAGTAAAAAATGTCTGATTCTACATAGAGTTTTATCCCCATAAACTAGATCAAGTACCATCTATAGACATTACAAATCCACACACCTATGATTTTAAATGTTGAAATAGCCTTAGAAGTACCCTTGGACCTTGTTAGGACCAAATTACACCTATCAAGCCTAAACCAATAAATATGCACTTCATTACACCTAACTAAGTAGCCCTAACCTTCATGACCTTATCTCTAGGGGCCTTAACCATTGATGATCAGGGTGATCATCGATGGTCAACCTTGGGAACCCTTGACCATCGACGGTCAGGATCCACCTTTTTACCAAGAGCATACAAGCTCTACTAGACCTTTTCTAAATATAACTTGTCTAATTTGTGTTGCAAGCCTTTGCATGCACAAATTATATTTAGATGACGTTGTTACACCTTCACTTCCATCTCTTGCTTATACCTATAAGAGAAAGAGACCTAGGAGGTTAAATCCATCTACAATAATTATTAGGAGCTAAGCATTTAGGAGTTTTATTTTGTAGGTCAATTAGCATCATCCATATTATCAAAAATTATCAACCATCTTATTGAGAGCCAACTTGTCATCATCTCTCAACCAAGCTTTTAGGTACTATTACTCTATCAAAATCAAGCTAGATTCCACCAATAGGCTAACTATGTCAACTACCCACTCAACTGAATTTTGGTAAGATAAGCATTTGTTTGTTAATATTCATGAGATTTTATTCCATTTCAAAATCAACCTAGCCCCTACCCAACTCCCATAATTATTCTTTTGAATCCCATCACCTTATGGTCATTAAGCCCATAATTCCATAGTCAACCACCAATGGTTGGACCCCAACCACCAATGATTAGGCTAACCACTAATAGTTAACTCAATCATCAATGGTCACCTATGGTAGAAAAACTATCAAGCTAATTTGGCCTACCTACACCCAACCAAATCTACTTTTCTGCATTTCTAACCACTCACAGGCCCCCTTTTAATTTTCTAAAGCATACCTTGACCCATTAGCACTAGTATTAATTATTCTGTCACTAATTAGATGTTTTAATCTAATTTTTTAACAAGATTTCTTGTATTCAATTTTAGTACCTTTTGATTATTGATGCAATTACATTCTTTCCAGTTTATCAACTTGATTTTTTAAAATGTGTGGATTGAATCCCCTAAAGAAGCTTTCACTTCTAGGATCTAGCTACCACTAAGCAATCCACCCAACTATCTGTCTGACAAAAATGTTTTCTTTAGTGATTTATTATCTATAGGTATTCCTCCCAAACTAAAGAGGAGCTCTCATAATCATTTGGAATCAACATGTGCACAAAAAAATAGGTTTTTCAACCAACTTGTATTGGGTTTCTTTTTTCTCTTTCTTAGAACTTAAGTGAAAATTTACATGAAACACCATCCAAAATCCTACCACCATTATCAAGGTCTCCAAATAACTCACAAATTTCACTCCCCTTTAATTAACTCATCTCTCTCATCCTTCCCTACATTGATCGCCTCCTCTTGCTCTCCATCCCTTCTCATTTCCTCTATCTCCCTTGCTAGGCTATTATGGCTCCCAAAAGACATAAATATGTGGGTAATGGTCTCCCTATATGGTTTGAAGTTGAATCCTTATCCACTTCCATACCCAAAATAGAGCAAGTTGAATACATAACCATCAATACCATCGACTCATCAGTCATATAATTTTTTTTTCACACTCCAAGCCAATCATCATATTTTACCCTTGTTTTTTGTGCATCTGTTGTCATGTATATATGAATGTTTTATTTAAAGAGCCCCTTTCCCCATGGCTTCATTGAAAAATGAAAATAAATAAATAAAAATAATGTATATGTTTTAAATATATAATGTTGGACAATGGAAATGGAAAAGGGGAGACAATTTATAAATCTCATTTCTCCCAAGGCAAGGTGTACCCTTGAAAAATGGGGTTTTGGGGCATGGGCCATTATAAAAAAAATAAGTTCTTATAAATTACAAATTAGCATGTGTTTCACCACCTCCTAGGATTTTAGACATGGTAGTCATAAGATTGGTCACTGATTAACTAGTATTTTTAAATCTTACCATTTTTTATAATCTTAATAATAACTAAGCACTTTTTAATTATCATGCAAGTTTTAGATTTAAAGTTTTTTTATGGCTTTTTTTTTTGGTGAAATTTTGATATGGGTTTGGATTCATTTTACAGGCTATGACAATTTCAAATCTGATGACTAATCACCACTGTCAACAAGTAACTTGGATAAATCCATCCATATGGACTGAAAATAGCTATCATTTTTGAGTAATGTGTCAACCTAACTAATTTGACCAAACTTGATTTTTATTTCAATATTGTTACTATCTAGATCTATTCCTTGTTGAAAAAACCTAGGAAGTTGAAAAGATTACGATTGGATAACAATAAGCTATAAGGAAGCATACCCAATGAGATTGTTTAAATAGTAGAACTTGGGGAGCAATTGGTGAGCCATAACAAGATTTTTGGAGTCATTCTTGATACCATTAATCAACTTCAACAACTAAGACATATTATTATTCATTACAACCTACTATTAAGTAACATACCTTCTAGTTTTTTCTAGTGGTATAAATTAGAGCTGTTGGACCTTTTCGACAATCAATTCACATGATACGTACCCCTTGAAGTGGCTTATCTTCATAATTTCTAGTTTTATTTCAAATTGTCAAGGGATTAATTAAAAATATAGTTGTCACTAGATATTAGAAAGATCATACATGTCTAAGCTATATATTCCTCTATCAATAGGTTGGAAGGTTAGATTTCAGCCACTCTGGGAAGCTATCAACAAATCTAGCATCTCAATTTTTCTTCAGATTCAATACAAGGAAAAATTCATAATTTTCTTGGTGATTTAAAATATTAGGAGCATATGGATCTATATTTTAACAACCTCTCAAGACCAATACCTATGCCCATGAGAAATCTGAATATGTTGAAGTATATGAACTTGTCTTTCAATAACTTGAGTGGAGAAATCCTAGAAGGTGTCTTCAAAAACTTCACAACTACATAATTTACGAGAAATTCATTTCTTTATGGAGAATGGATGCATATTACCTCATGCCCAATTGCCATTATGTTATCTAAGAACCACAACAATAATTTTCTAAAAATTGGACTAGTATTAGGAACAATTGGCATTGTATTTTTCTTTATGCTAATTGGGGGATTAATTTACCGAAGGCATCACTTGCATATGCATAAGATGAATCCTAGTGTCTAAAAATATGATTCAACAATAAATATCATCAGTCACATGGTAATTTAATATCAATAAATTGTTAAAGCAACTAATGGATGTTAGGAGGAAAACCTGCTCGAGATTGGTATATTTGGCTCTATTTATAAAGGTATTTTAAAAAATGACATAGTTACTAATTTAAAGCTCCTCAACATGAAAAATGATAAGGTAAGCAAGAGTTTTAATAAAAATTACAATATTATGGGAAATTATAGGCACATAAATCCGGTTAATCTCATTACTTTTTTTTATAATATGGCAAAAAAGTGTTGGTTTTCCAATTCATGTCTAGAGGAAATTTGGAGAAACTATTGTTTTCAGATGGTGGTTCACTAGGCCTAGGGGTGATATTGAGCATAATAATAGATTTATTCCATGGATTGGAATATCTACATCATGATTGTTTAATGCTAGTTATACACTATGGTATAAAGCCTAGAAATATTCTCCTAGATGAGGATATGACAACACATGTAGCAGATTTTGGGATTACCCAATTGGTTTGTGGTATATAATTTGTATAATCATTAACTTCAACTCTATCTCTCAAAGGATCCATTGGTTACATTCCACCAGGTACTACTCTATTAAATAATTATCTATTCATATTAGAATGTATATGATCTAATTTGATAGAGAAATCTTTGTTTGATTAATGTAGAATATGGAGCAGGTGGAATGATATCATCAAAGGGTGATTTTTACAGATATGGTATTATGTTTTTAGATACCCAAAAATAATACAAATATTTATAATATTAAATTTCAATTGAGAACACCTATTTTCACCCATAAACATTAGCCTTTCAAAAACCCTTTGAACCTTCTAATTTTTGGGCTCTTGTGTAAAAGGAAATGAAAGCATCAGGAGCTATAGATAAGAGGAAACAAAACAACAAGAGATTTTAGTCTAGGGTTTCTGAAAGGAAGACATGAGGGTCTATTGAGGGAGATATGCATATCTAGATTCCCAAAGGTGAAATAAACATTTGTTAGAGTTTTAGGTTACTATGAACAAATTGACATTCACTCTCCTCACATCACTGTGAGAGAATCAATATTGTTTTTTTAATTTCATACAGCTCTCCCTAGAAATGGATGCCAAGAGTAAGTAGGTAATGAAGGAAATGATTTTTTTTTATGATTTTTTAATCTTAAGATTGTATTGTAAATTTTATCAAACTAAATAGGGGAAAATCAAGCTATAAAAAATACTTATGTAGTGTGGACACTGGGGTCATGGATTCATGAAGACCCTGGGTAATGCTATAGATCTTAGGCTCTACCAAGTACCAAATGTCCTCCAAATTTCCAAATTCATCTATAAATTCTTGGATATACTATGGATGTGATGAAAAAAATGTGCCAAATGACAACTATTCCTATTTCTCTAGAGTTTGAGGAGTGGATTTAGAAATGTGGAGATGATTCCCTTTAACCATGCCCTGATCTATTCTATCAAGTCATGCAGATATGAATACAATTTTTTTCAAAGATTCTTTTTCTTTTTCTATGTAGCTATTTAACTGTAAGCTAGATTCACTTAGGACAAAGAGTATACAACTAGTAGAAGACCTATAGAGCGCATACAACTAGTTGAAGATCTACACAATGCATACAACCAATGAAAGATCTATGGTGATTTGTATATGTAGGGGTGTAAAAATTAATGAGAGAGAAGTTTTTCCTCTTGGTTAAGGCTAAAAACAAACCCCTAATTATTTCTCCTCCTCCCCAAAAAGATCAAATTTTTATTAAATAAAAAATTAAAGGGGGAATTAGAGACAAAATTATAATTTAGAGGTAAAATTATGATTTTGTCTCTAATTATCATTGCATGGGCCTAAGTTTTGCTGGTAATGTCCACTCTCTTGATCTAAGTAATTAAAAGGTAGATAGAGAGCATATTTAGCAATAGTGAGACACACAACAAGCAAAATAATATCATAATAATCTAGGTACATCTCTCTCCTCTTTATTTCTTAATTTGAAATAGTCTAAGTGTACTATCAATCTTTCCTTTTCATTCATATTATTATGATTATTTCCTTATTTTACATAATTTAAATATTCATAGTTTTAATTCATTTTAAGCAAATTAATCACCAAATAAGTAAATATATATATAAATATATATATATATATATATATATATATATACACCATGAATCTCAAAAGGGTTTCAACATACGTGTTATTGAAGTTTTAATAAGCATTTCTTGGGTTGGCCCCCAAAACATCTCCACTCACAAACTGACAGGTGATAGGGGATTGTCGTTGGTCTCTTCATACCAATGGGTATTGTGAGCCTGTTTAGTCATAAAGTTTTTTTGTTTGATTTTGGGGTCAATGTGGGATGCCAAATAAACAAGAACAAGAATGAGCTCACCAATTTTAGTAGGTGATGAACTCGATATGTCTAGACAATTCTTGGCATAAGTAATCCTTTAGCTTTTATGGCAAGCTTTTTTTCAATATGAAATAAATGACCTAGGAATTCTCACCATCATAAATAGGTAACTTGGTTTTAAACATCATTTTCTTTGGGGGATGTCCCTATTTAATTTGCCATGGAGGTGGTGGAATTGTGAATTCCATATAGTTATACATATCAGGTTTCATATGAGATAGGGAGTAGGTGGCTTGTGGGATTTTTGGTCAATAAACCTCCTTCATAAAAAATCATTCACTAGATGGAGCATGTCTTGGGTGCCCATATTTTACTTTGCTTTCAAAAGGGTTTTTTTTCTAATCAGATTTTAATCTAGGGAGGATAGAGAATTTATGTGGAACAATGACCCTTAGAATATACTACCTACATTATTGTTTCCATAATGGGTGGCCTTAAAAGGCCATGCATAAAATAATTTTTTATATTATATTGAGATCATGACTTGGCAATCTAGGTTGTGATCTAGCAATATGAAGGAGAAATTATTCCCAAATTAAAAACCTAATAGGGAACTGCATTAGCCATTAAGCATGTATCAAAGCTAGTATCATAGGACTTTATGCCTAAGTTTTTCCTCTTTCAGCTATTTTATCCTATGGACCAAACACTTCACTGAGTTCTAAGATTTATATGTTATCCCTAAGAAGAATATTAGATTGAATTTACTAAGAATTGAGGTATTCATCTATATTACTCTTAGATGAAATCTTGTGAATGGAGTGGATTGTACTATCTACCATTGTTAGTAATAACTTTTAAAAATAGCTATAACTATAGCAACATAATATCAAATAATGATTCCATTTCTACTCTTTATAGATAAATTATAGGAGGCTGGATATTTTGTAGAGTTCATTTTAAAATTGATCAAGTAATGGATTAGGTTGGAATAACTATATGCTCTCATTGAGTAAAGAAACTCTACAACCTATAGTTATTGTTGCTTATTGCATTCTTAATTGAACTACTTCTATAAAAATGTTGATAAAAATCATTTATGGAAACATCAAAATTCATAACATTCTATAATGTATTTTTTGTTTTGTTGAATGGATGTCTTCCTTATTGATACCAAAAGAAGGGTATGTAACCTAGACATAGGTTCTAGTTCCATAATGTATATCCATTTATTTTTAGAGTACCCTATTCCCTTATAATTTGAACTTCATGAGCTTTATGTTTTGATTTTTTAGAACTTATAGATTCGTTATAATAAATCTAGATTGAAGAGTAGGGTTCTTAATGTCTGTATCACAAATCTTAGCCTCTCACTAATAAATAGTGGTTATGAGGTGTGATCTATGATGTAGTAGTCGAGGTTGAATGGAATTAAACCTTTTTCTAGAAATATCATGATCATTATGATATTAGATACTCCATATTTCAATTTTAAAACACTCCTATGCTAAAACTCATTTGGTTTAATAGACTAGATGTGGTGGAGTGAGCAAGTAGAAAAAATCTTCATCTATTATAATGTAACTTTATTTATGTAGTACTATTTTCCATAAATATGATGCCAAACCCTTTGATATAATTAGGATGAGGACCCAAACCACTAAGTTCAAGACTAAGAGGACATACATCTTTTATAAGTAATTGTTGGGTCTAATATCCAAACTCTGTAGGTAGATCAAGAGGTGATTGAAGTAATAATATAGCATAATCTATTACCAATAACCCCCATATTTCCTCTATTGAGGCAAAGGGTTCTTGATGGGCAAAAGCATGTTATAGTATCAGTATGGTGCATTGATCTATGAAGTAGGTTAAAAAGAATTATAAAACTATAGTATTCACATTTAAGGTAATTACTACATCTTGTTAGTGTTTTTAGGTAGGTTTGGTCACCCATGCCCAAGGGTAAACTACTCTATACTATGATATGATGTAAGGATTCACTATTTTTGGAATCTATTCCCAGTGTCATGCACTGGCTCATAAATGAATATAGTTGAGTTGATTATCATAGTCTTACTCTAAAGGGTAGACCATATACTAGATTTGATGGAGTTTTATCTAAAATTTGACCTAGGTTAAGTACATTGGTAAAGATAATAGACATAGTGATTAGTAGACCCAACCAGTGGAACTAACCTAAAACAAAGTGCCCTAAAACAAGAGAAGTGGCATATGGCCATGTATTGCTAGGTTGTTAACCCATCTTATTACATCATGTGTCCATTTAAATAATTTTATAATATAATCCATAGTCTTTTGCCATATCTATATTTGTATTCCACACTTAAAAAATAAAGCATATGGGCCATGGCAAACTTGCTTGGCAGTTTAATAATTTTATTAATTGACTAAAAATCAGATAAAAGGTGCCTTTGTAGTTACCTTGGTAATCTATTTTTCATGAGAATACTCAATGTATAAATGTTTATGAGTCAACTTTATCCACGGAATCAACTACTTTAGTTTTGAGGTAGTTGAGAAAGCTTGTGTGGTATTTTTTATGCTCTACCTTCTAAAGGAATCAAGCTAGAACCCTAAACTAAAATAACTAGGGAAAGGGTTGTGACAATTGACCTCATTAGGGGTGAGAAACTTATGAAATGGTGGGAAAAATATGTTATAGTAGGTGTTCACATGTGATAAGATAATCATATACTTTTTTCTAGTACTTGTTAAATATTGTTCTTCAGTCCTTAGGTAATTATGAGTAAATTCATGTACTAGGTATTGTAGACCTACTGTTATTAAAACATGTTGGGTTAAACCTTTAGATTAACATGTTCATAATGTTAATCATATGTTCTAGTAGAAAGTTACAGAATGCTACTCATTTGTGCACTCATTTAAGAGAACATGGTAGAAGTTGAATTTCCCCACATTAAGTGTTCTCCATGTTAATCAAATTTTGTGTTTGAGGTAGAGGAGTTACCTTTTAGTTAAGCCCTAATCTGAGCATGATATGATGAGGTCATTTTGAAAAAAAATACCGTAACTTGATAAAACTATAGAATTTTAGAATAACATGCATTCCTTCAAAAGATAATACTCTTGAAAATTTGGAACAACACAAGGTCATTGTATTTAGTATAATTTGAGCATCCTAATCAGAGCTAATTTATAGCGATATAAAATTATAATTACAAATGACAAATTAAATTTAAAATTATAATTAAAATTATAATCACAAATTCAAATTTGACAATTTTAATTATAATTTAAAATCAATAAAATAATAAAATATAATTAGTTATAAATTATAAATTATAATTTATTATTTTTATTTTTAAATTTTAGTTATAATCTAATTTTTGAATAATTTATTATTTATAATCATATTAAAAGTTATACTATGACAATTTATATTTTATAATTACTAATTTTAATTTATTGTGTGTGTGTGTGTGTACATTCAATTGTGAAGTAGTTTTTATGAGGTTAGAATACAAAAGTGGTTTTTGTGTGGTATATTTAGATTATAAAATATTAAAGAGAATATAAACACATGTAGGTAAATAGATGGAGGTAAAGGGGTAAATGTCAATCACACGGCCGTGACCTCAAAAGGTTCCTCACTAATGGTCAAAATTGAACCCATCACAACCCCTCAAAGGGATACAAACCTGTCTTAAACATTTGTTTAAAAAAATATCCATAAAAAAACTTAAAATCTAAAACTTGCATGATAATTAAAAAGTGCTTAGTTATTATTAAAATGACAAAAATGGGTAAGATTTAAAAATACTAGTCAATCGATGATCGGTCTTACGATTACCATGTTCGAAATCTTGAGTGGTGGTGAAATGCTTGCTAATTTTCAAGTTTTAAGAACTTCCTTTGTTTTCTATTATGGCCCAGGTCCCAAAAACCCATTTTTTAAGTGGACACCTTGCCTAGGGAGAATCAAGATTTGTTAATTGTCTCCCCTTTTCCATTTCCATTGTCTAACATAATATATTTAAAAATATATATATTGATTATTTTCCTTTTTTAATGAAGCCATGGGGTAGGGATATATCTAAATAAAACATTCATATGTACATGATAATAGATGCACTAAAAATAAGGTTAAAATTTGATAGTCATCTTGGAGTGTGAAAGAATTTTTTATATGATTGACGAGTCGATGAAATTGATGGTTACATATTAAACTTTCTCTATTCTGGGTATGCAAGTGGAGAAGGCTTCAAATTTGAACCATAAGGGGAGACCAATGCCTATATATATTTTTTTTTGGGAGCCATAGGCTAGTAGGGGAGATAGAGGAAAGGAGAAGGGATGGAGAGTGAGAGGAGGAGAGTCGATGTATGGAAGGATGAGAGAGATAAAGTAGTTAAAGATGAGTGAAATATGTGAGTTATTGGGAGACCTTGATAATGGTTATAAGATTTTGGATGGCACTTGCTCTAGTTTGTGGGGATAAAACTCATTGTAGAATCAAACATTTTTTACTTTGCTCAATATGTTGGAAGCTTGCACAAGCTGTAAAGAGAGAGGGGCTATGGGAACTCATCTTGAAATCAACCAAAACCTAGAGTTCATAGGTAATGGAGGAGAAAATCCCTTACTGGAAATTTTAGGCATGTTAATTTATCTTTCAATATATTGTTAATAATTTAAGTTAGTTTATTAATGAATGTTTTTCCAAACCCTAGCCAATCTTAGTTAGTATTTTGATCCATATCTTCCAATTACACCATCATCACAAGGTTAATGATGAATTATTTCAACTATAAAACTACCTCTTTTAGTGGCATTAGTAATACAAGTGTGTTTTGATTCAATTACATCTTATATATGCCATAAAATCATTATTAAATAATTGAATGTTCTCAAAACCAAATTAATTAGATTATTAATTTTTTGAGATTTTATCCTTGTGTATTAAATCATTTCAAGATGACTTCTATGAATAATTGAAAGATAAAAACATTGTTGTTGACATTAAACCTTAATGTGCAATTTGATTTATTTAATTCTTATGTATAGAAAACATGTGCATCCTAAATCACATATTTACTCTGTATTTGACCTTGATCAAATATATTTTGAATATTTTAAAGTCCATCCCAGATAATTAAAAATATTTCAATATAAAGAATTTAAAAATGTTACTCTACGAAACTAAATATAGAATATTTGTCATGTCCTAATTTCACAATTAAACTATTTATTATTTTTTATAATAAATGGATTTATAAGTCATGTCGATTTTGTTTATTTGATTATATAACTATTGTTTAGTTTATTTGAACAATTATGGAACTACTGATAATTAGTTAGATGGAAATTTATTCCTTATTATGCAATTTGAATTATGATTATGTTAGATAGATTATACATATATATATTATTTAAGATTAGAAAATTGATTTATTGTTTAAATTGATTTAAACATTCAAATAATTATTTTTATCTCCCATTTCATTGTTCATATCTTCTCTCTTAGCTCAATTCATTAATGCATAACTTTTACAAAAGCTAGTTGGCTTATATCCTCTTATTTTAAATAAAATGAAAATGTGATCCATACCATGAATTAATTTTTTGAGATTACTGGATTTCCATATTCCTGGTGTGTTTAAGAATATATAAGCCTTAGGTAGGTGTTTAAGATCACACATTTGTTATAACTCTAAATAAAAAGGCTATTTAGGCCTTTTAGACTACAAGACTATTTTTAGTATAAAGTAGGATTGAAACCAAGTGGAGATTCTGAGTCTTAATTAATTCATTTAATAAGATCTAAGGTATCTTGTTAAATCTAGTAAAGGTGGTCATTGAGAAGTCACAAATCTTGAAATTGAAAATTCATTGTTTGAGGAAGACCCAATCTACTAGGTTTAAGAAGCATTTTTTTGTGTGTCTCGAACCAGTCAAGTGTGTTGAGGTTGTAATTGTATGTTTTGGACCTATATGACATTGAGAAAGATGATATCAAAAATAGAAAGGAATTTTGTGGACTAGATTAATGAATTATAATATGTTAAACTACCCTAACAAATGAGTATTTGATATTAAAATAAAAGACTAATTCATGAGTTATAATATCCCAATTAAGTAATGAGGTAATAATCTAATATTAAAATCATTTTTAATAAGATTAAGATTATATAGAAAAGATATAATTGATAATTGAAACAAAGATATAAATTAAGTGAATAAATCATAATACCATGAGAAGGCCTTAATGTAGGTTATAAGGTTTGTGGGTCCAAATGGTCAAATAATCTAAAAGATTATGTTGAAATATGAAAACAAAGTGTAAAATATGATGAATTAAAGGGATTTGTAGTCATTGGAATCCTTTGTATGTTGAGAGGACTTGGGTCCACGATATTGCATTCAATATTGATACTCTTGTGTGATGAAATAAATCAAGGGGTAACTCCCCTGATGAGAGTAAGGGTTAGTAACTCTAAGAGCCTTTAGAAAGCTCATGGAAAGTTATTTGCTCATACCCTAATTGGGTGAGCTAATATTTCTATTGCATAAAGGACTCGTGCATGGTCATAATAGAATATAAGCAATCTAAATGGATAATTGCATATATTATATGATTTCATCTTATAATAAGATCACATTAAAGGTCATTTTAATAGCTTGAAATTACATCCTACAAAATACTTTTAAGGTCCTAGTAATACCTTTTAGGTATCTCCTAGTACTACAAGGACTAGGAGATACCTTGAAAGTTTTTATAGTAAATTCAAGGTATCTTTTAGGAGATACCTTAAAGGATCTTTGTAATACCTTCAAGGTATAAAAATAAACCATTAATGTGTCTCATATGAGATACCTTGAAGGTGTTACAAGGAACTATCTTCAAGGAATCTCCTATAAGATGCCTTGAAGGTATTTTCAAGGCCCTTTAAGGTATCACCTATGAGATATGTTGAATGTATTACAAGAAATATAAGATACCTCAAAGTTTTTTATAATACCTTCAAGGTATCTCTTAGGAGATACATTGAAGGATACTTGTAATAACTTGAAGTTATAAAAAAGGAACCATTACAGTGTCTCATTGAAGATACCTTGAAGGTATAAAAAGGAACCATTAAGGTGTCTAGTAGGAGATACCTTGAAGGTATTACAAGGAGCTATCTTCAAGGTATCTCCTATAAGATGCCTTGAAGGTATTTCAAGGACCTTTAAGGTATCTCCTACAAGATACCTTGAATGTATTACAAGGACTAGAAGATACCTTGAAGGTTTTTGTAATACCTTAAAGGTATCTCTTAATAGATACCTTGAAGGATCCTCGTAATACCTTGAGGGTATAAAAAGGAGCTGTTAAGGTGTCTTTTGGAAGAGACCTTGAAGGTATTAAAAGGAACTAGATTCAAGGTTAAGGTATCTCCTATGAGATACCTTGAATGTATTACAAGGACTAGGATATACATTGAAGCTTTTTGTAATACCTTCAAGGTATCTCTTAGGAGATACCTTTAAGGATCCTTGTAAAACCTTGAAGGTATAAAAAGGAACCATTAAGGTGTATCTTAAGAGATAGGTACCTTGAAGGTATTACAAGGAACTAGATTCAAGGTATCTCCTATAAGATGCCTTGAAGGTATTTCTAAAATATTCAAGGTATCTCCTACAAGATACCTTGAATGTACTAAAAGGACTAGGAGATACCTTGAAGGTTTTTGTAATACCTTCAAAGTATCTCTTATGAGATACCTTGAAAGATGTTTATAATACCTTGAAGGTATAAAAAAGAACCATTAAGGTGTCTTATAGGAGATACCTTGAAGGTATTACAAGGAACTAGATTCAAGGTATCTCCTATTAGATGCCTTGAAGGTATTTTAAGGACCTCTAAGGTTTTTCCTATAAGATACCTTGAAATTATTACAAGGACCTTCAAGGAGAGACATTGAAGGTATTATAATGAACTTCAAGGTATCTTATTAGAGCTCCTTGTAATAAATAACTTCAATGTATCTCCTAGAATATGACTTGAAGTTATTTCAAGGATCTAAAATGTAACTCCTATGAGATACCTTGAATGTATTACAAGGACCTTCAAGGAGATAACTTGAAGGTATTAGAAGGAACTTCAAGGTATCTCCTTGAAGGTCCTTCTAATAACTTTAAAATATATCCTATGTATGAAGGTATATGTAATACCCTAAATCTATATCATACTTATGAAAGTCCATGTAATTCCTTCAAAATATGTAATAATAGTTTTAACAAGGAACTTTAAGGTATCTCCCTGAAGCTCAGTTTAATACCTTCAAGTTCTCTCTTTGAAGTTCATTACAATATCTTCAAATTATTTATTATGTATGAAGTGTTTTATAATACCTTCAAGGTATATCCTAGATATAAAGGTTTTTGTACCACCTTAAAGATATCTCCTAGGAGATATCTTGAATGTATTACAATGAACTTCATAACTAGGAGACATTTTGAAGGTATTATAATGACATTCATGGTACTTCAAGATATCTCCTAAGAATGAAGGAGATACCTTGAAGTATGATGAATGTCATTTTAATACCTTCAAGGTACTTAATAGGTGTGAAAGAGATAACTTATATGAGATACCTTGAGTGTATTATAAGGAACTTCATACAAAGGAGATACCTTGATGATATTGTTAACACTAATTGGTTGCCGCTACACCAAAAGCTCAAACTGTTAGTGAAGGTGAGACTGGAGAGGTTATAGATTCTGGGGGAGCATGAAAGTAGGGGTTGAGGGTCTCAGAGTGTCAATAGTTCCCCCCTAGTTGAGAGGTCTGGTGGACACTATCCGACCACGAGGCAAGGGAGACTGTTGAGGGCGAGAATCGAACCCATCCCCAACAGAGTCGCCAATTTGTTAACACTAACTAGTTGTTGCTACACCAAAAGCTTGAACTATTAGTGAGTGTGAGATTGGAGAGGTTATAGATTTTGGGGGAGCCCAAAAGTAGGGGTTGAGGGTCTCAGAGTGTTAACAGATATTACAAGGACATCCAAGGTATCTCCTTTATGATGTAGAAGCATTACAATATGTTCCACTTAAATGATGTAAATATCCAATTTGTACTTGTTTATAGCTTTATTAGGTCCTAGGAGTGTTTTAAGTGTCAATAAGGTCTTCAAATTTTCCATTTAAGGTCTTTACTAGTCTTATGAGGATTTCCCTTGAAAATAAAGAATTTAAAAATTTGAACTACTTATGAAGGTTTATAAGGATACTGACAAGTTGTAAAGGACTTAAACCATTGAGAATGGTCTTAATAGGTCTAGTTACATGTGTTATAGGTACGTTGATATATTTTAAATTAAAATCCCATTTCAAGTCTCACCTAGAAGCTAATTCTACATTGGAAGAAGCATGTTAGTTAGAGATAAGGGTGAAGAGAGAGATTTATGGTCTATTTCAATACCAAGACCAAATAAAGACCTATTAAAGTGAAGAGATGAGTTTGAATACACTTAATAAAATGTAATTAATGAGGATGTACATAGGTATAAAGAGGATTAAGTGGAAAAAGAGAATAACACCTTTAGGCATGTGTGTTGTCATAACAGTCTATAGGGCTATAATGTATGTATATGTAAAGATCAATATGAAGAATATTATGATGAATCAATGGATTATTAAATTATTAATATTATGTGATTTAATGTTATTAATTTTATTTTATGATTCTTGAATTAATTGTGATTGGTAAACATGAAGATGAGGCTTTTAGAATTGAGTATGACTATTTGCAGTTCAAGAACAAGGTTCCATGTGTATCGAAGAGCAAGTTTATTGAAAATAATGATCTTGTATCACTTGAATTAATGTATTTTATATTTTTTGTGTATGAATTAATAATATAAATTCAATATTTAATTGAATTTGTACTCAATTTGAATCTTTATTCATTGAAACCCCTCAATGCCATGTTTTATGTGCATCTACAGTTCATTGTAATCACTCGAAACACATGTAACAAGTTGCATGCATTCAATTTAAGGTTTGGAAAGATTAAGGAGGATATTAAGATTATATTCTAAGTGCTAGAAATATAAAAATGGTCTTAGAGTTTATAAATTATTGTTAAGCAACTCTCACCCTCTGAGCTTCCTGAGAAACCCTAAAACATGGTCTAAAAATAAAAATCAGGCATGTAAACACCATAATGTAAATTAGGAATGAAATTATTGAATGATATTCAAGCTATATAAAATTAGGAAATGGTATGAATAATTAACTTTAATTAGTTATTTCAATATATTAGTATTGGAGGATTCACATAGTGGAAATGTAGACTCAAAATGGAGAAAGGTCTAAGAATGGTCAATGAATAGTCTTAAGAAAATTATAAGAGATTATATAAACATAAATAAAGTGGGTAATGGATTATCAATCATCAATATAGGTTTTTTCAAGTTCAAAGTTTTATTTAATGGTAAATATAAGTAAAAAAGGGTATATTTAAAAGTATCTTGGGATAGTGTCTGAAAGGTGTGAGTTTGTCATCACTTCACACTTAGTACTTACCTTGAAGTACCATGAATATCCTTTTAATGTCTTTAACGTATCTCCTATGTATCAAGATATTTGTAATACATTCAAGGTATCTCCTAGGATATACCTTGATAGTTTTAAAAATTTATCATCATACTACTTTCAAGGTATCACATAGGATATATATTGAAGGTATTACAGTTCAAGGTATTACACATAGGTCTTTATAATACCTTCAAGGTGTTTCATAGGAAGTAACTTGAAGGTGTTACAATTCAAGGCATTATAAATAGGTCATTTTAATAACTCCTTAAATTTATCTCCTTGGTAATGATATCTTTGTAATACATTCAAGGTATATCCTAGGATATACCTTGATGGTTTTAAAAAGTTGTCCACATACTAGTTTCAAGATATCACCTAGGAGTTATATTGAAGGTATTATAGTTCAAGGTACTACACATAGGTCATTATAATACCTTCAAGGTATCTCATAGGAGGTAACTTAATGGTGTTACAATTCAAGGTATTATAAATAGGTCCTTGTAATAACTTCAAGGTATCTCTTAGAAGATAACTTGAAGGTATTACAAGGACCTCTTTCTAATACCTTGAATTGTAACACCTTCAAGGTACCTCCTATGGGATATCTTGAGGAGATACCTTGAGGGTGCTTAGAAATAGCTATAAGTTCCTTATAATACCTTCAAGGTATCATATAGGAGATACCTTTAAGGTCTTTGTAATACCTTCAAGGTTATCCTAAGAGATATGTTAAAGGTCTTATTAATACCTTCAAGGTATATTCTTGGAGATATATATCACCTATGTTATATATCCATGAATCATTTTTAAAGTAGTGTAGTTAAAACAAATGTATTATGCATTACCTTTTTAATATTTTTATGTTTAAAAAAATATCCATGCATATGTTATGGTATAAATAAAGCTTTATCTCCTAAATATAGGTATACACTGAAATAATTTTATAATTAAGAATCTCACATGTCTTTTGCAAAATGTCTAGGATAAAAAATCATATATCAATGGCTTTCAAATGTTGAGACTACATTTCTCTCATAAATAATGGAAAGTTCATTGGTGAAGGAATAATACACAAAATTCCAAGTGTAGATACTGAGTCTTTAGAATCCACAAATCCAACTTTGACATACCACAATAAGAAAATACCTTTTAGATGTGTAAGTGTTAATGTGACAAAATATTTTGATCTAACTCTACCACTTCTAATTCCAAGAGATTTTGTAGATACTTTATGGGATATGGTTGACAGTTTTACTAAATGGAGCATAATAATGATGCAACATGTCATAGAAATTTTTTCTATAGAGGATTACATGGAAGAAGGATAGAATAATTTTAGTTTAATTATGTATATAAATCCATTGAAATAAGAAAACCCTAGATTATATTCATTCATTTCCTATATTTATGATCCAACCACATTTCATAGTCTTAAAAATGAGTTAGTTTGAAAAAGGGTACATTTATTACATCAATGTATAACTCTTGCAAATGATGAGAGGATTGATTATGTTTATATTGAATTTGCACATCCAGGAGAGATTTTTGGTTGCATTCTAGTCCCAATGGTAGAAAATTAATTAGGAATTTTCATAAGGCACATTCTATAACATTGTGAAACTTGTAACATAGAAGCAACAAAATCATCTATTGTTAGATGACCTTCCAACAAGATAATGGACATTGAAGGTAGAGTAATCAATTTAGCATACATGACATCAAAGAAGAAATAAATTAGAAATGTTTAGGAAGTAGTGGATAATAAACTCATTCCTTGCATGAAATTCCTAGAGTAGAGGCATCCCAAAAAATTAACTCGTGCTTACAACTATTCTGGCTAAAAAAAATTACAGCTAAACACTTCAATCAACCAAGTAAAATTTGATGCAAGCATAGATATTGAGATTAAAAAGGTGTATACTAAGAAATGTTGTGCCAAAATATGTCTTCAGTTAGGATTATCATTTGAAATGCTAAAATCATCAAGGATAAAGTTGTTTGATTCCACCACAATGGATAGGAGGCAACTTGTCTTGGATGCCCTTTCTACTGATTTGTTTAAGAAAGATAAAAATAAAACTACTATTGATTTTAAAGGTACTAAGATATATTTGGAAGTTTGGCTTAAAATATATGGATTGAAGAGAATTAGATTTTTTGACATTCAAAATTGTCATAAAAATAAGGAATGAAATGCATTCTGTGCAGGGTAGTTTCAAAAAAATCCATAAAATAAGTCAATGGTAGCCAAAGATTTGTTGGACCAATTATTGGATGATTTTGAAGATGTTTCCCCAATACTCACATGAAAGGTAGATATAGATGGTGCACAAGGAAATGTTCAACAACTTCCAACATCTTTCACTCAATAATTTATGAGGTGCCACATCAATGCACAACTAACAGATATGGAATATGATCCGATATCCAAACCAACATTCAATAACATGTGGAGAACTAATTTTCATGATGTGACCATTGCCAAGTCTGATCACTTTTCTAGGTGGAAAACATGTATCTTGTTGACTCAAAAAAATGCTCTAAGTCCCTATTTAGAGATCAGGTAAAGTGCGTTGATCAAGAATTTATGATGCACTCAAATCAAATACTTTCTACAAAAAAAACATAATAAAAGCATAAATAAATTTTTAATCAATAACCTAAATAATGCATTAGTGTATTTCATGATAAGGTAGAGTGACAACAAGCATTTGTGCCAAGGACAGTCACAAAAAGCAATGTAGTTACCAACAAAATAGTAGATTTGTCAATGGTAGGGATTATCACACATGGTTATGGTGCAGGTGAATATGGACATTTTTTTTTAATAGATATTCTTGGAGGGTCTAACTTTATTATCACCTCATTGAAAATACAATTCAAGGATATGGAAATAATAATTCCATATACTTATGGATCTTTACTATATAAAATTGGATCTTCAAAAGATCCATTGTATGATGCACTTTTGTCTAATAATTGCTACCTTGAATGAAATAAATACATAGATGAAGCACACTCAATTGGCACCTTCAATAAACTTCCTTATAGGTTATATATTGAACTAGAAAACTATTGTGGGGACAATAAGAATAGGTACTTCATTCACATTTTTATTTGAAAATTATGTTTAAAAACAAATACAAATATAATGTTTTATTATTACATTCTACATTCCCATAATAATTAATTTATCGATCATGATTATTTTTAGAAAAATCAATCCCAACTACTTCCTTTTGTTTTCTTATGTGTCTCTCAAGAGATACATGTATATTACCCCTTCTAAAATATCAAATAAACTTTAATTGTACTGAATAAGGTCTACTAATTTATAAAAGTTTTTCTCAATACATACATTTGTAGTATGCCTTAAATATCATCAAACAACATGTATTCATAACACATCCACTTCATTTCTTTTTTACTTAATAAAATAATTTAATTTATTCCTTGCATATTATTAAAAAATGGTGTAGGAGTACCATAATCATTTTCATTAAAAGTAAGGTATCATTTGAGAGATCAATTTAAAGAAAAAATAAAGGTGTTGTGTTAAGAACCTATTTTATTTTTTAATATCTATGGGATAATACCAAGGTATCATTTGGGATATACCAATGGATACTAAGTATATAGTTTCATTGCCACTATATCTTATGTGATAATTATCGAAGGATTAATACAAAATTATTTGGTTTGATATAATTAAGAAGACCAATAAAAATGATTGCAGGTGGCATGTTATAATGGTTTTAAAGGAAGGTATCACTTTGAAGATACTAGGAAGGCCATTTTATATTGACTTACATAATGTAGTGGTAACTTAACCACATTCCATGCTCATATATGTATCTCTCAATAAATATATTATAAATTATAGCTTAATATTAATATGAAAAATATATATAACATTATATAAAACTAAATGTAATTCTATTAGCTTTTCAATTACACAAAATCATGTGTTTTTGTATAGGTTTATGTTACAATATTTATCTATCCTTATCTATAAAGGGATCTTCCTCGACATTGAGGTTAATTTTCTTTCTATAGGACATACCCATGAGGACATCAATAACACATTTTTGTCTAAATGTATAAAGAGGAAAGATGTATAGAGTGTGGCAGAGATTATGGACACTTATATTATTTTAATTTAGACTAATAATAAGTCCATAATATTTTTCATACTCAATCCAATTTATTTGGAATATATAAAATTGATTCTTGGTTTGAAATTCTCTCCAATCCATTTAAGTGGTTATAAGTCCATATTATCAAAAATAGTTCCACTAATTCTTTATAAAGTCCAATTTATTTTTGATATTTTTTCAAAATTTGGACTACTAATAAGTCCATATTATTTTGAATTATTAAAAAAGAATACCTTGGTTGCAAATAATTTGGACTTATTATAAATACATTAGATAGATGCAGTTTATTTGTAATAAGTCTAATCAATTGTTGATAAAGTCCAATTTATCTATGATAGTTTTCAAAATTTGGAATATTAATAATTACATATTAATTTAATGTGGCTAAGAATAATTCCATAACAATTTTCATACTCAGTCAAATTTATTTGGAATATAGAAAAATTATTTTTGGAGAAAATTTTCTCCACTCCACTTTAGTGGGTATAAGTTCAAATTATTTGAAATGGTCCAATTCATTTGAAATGATCTATGCCCAACTGGTTTGAAATAGTCTATTTTATTTAGAAATTAAGAAAACTATTTTTGGAGAAAATTTTCTCCACTCTACTTTAGTAGGTATAAGTCCATTTTTTTTGAAATAGTCCTTATCATCTAAATTAACTTAATACATATAAAACATAGTTAATATACATTTATTTGACTTAAAGATTATAATTCTAAACATTGACAAATATTTACCATTAAATAAGAACTAATTAGTTTTATTTGGTATGATTGATCTAATAAACAAACATTGCTTTACTAGATCAATGCCCTTATGTACAATACTAGATTAGGTTGGAAACTATATAAATATTCTATTTGAAATTAAAAATCAAAGCTTGAAGCCATGTTATTGATTGGGAGAATTAAAAAATAATTACCAAAATTTGAATGCCCAAGAACAATATATTCATTATCTAAGGTTTTCATCAATCATACAGTGCCTAAACCAAAGGTTTACATAATTCAAAAAAGAATTAAAGGTCTATATGTTGGGGTAAATGAGAGTAAGTCAAAGCCCTACTTTTTTGGTGTTAATTATGCTAAAATCTAGATCATTTATGATGCCTATTTGTTCGGTTGAAAAAAAATAGAAGTATAATGCTCAGATTTATATTTATAATTTTTTTTGTTCTTTTAGAAATCAGACCATTCCTAGTTGGGTGATGCCCAAAGATAAATTTAATTATATATTAAACTATTTCTACAAGTTCGATGCCTATGGAAAAAGATTAAATCACCCTTTCATTTTTTTACCTTCTACACCATTATTGCCAGAACTCTCTCATTGCTAGAAAATTCTATGTAAACATGTTTTTAAATGTGATTATATGGCTAGAAGCCATATGGGGTGACACCTATCTTTTAGTGTATATATATATATATATATATATATATATATATATATATATATATATATATATATATATATATATATACTTAAAATACTTTACATGCTCAAAAAAATAATTTCCTTTACAATTTAAGACATCTTCAACTCACTATCCATAACATATTAAATCTTATTATGCATACACCAAGATCATAAAAGCATGAATTTAAAGACATCACCTACTTAAGAATTTTTTAATTGATCTTTTGTGATTCTTTGCCATAATGTCACTCCCTTTCCTCTTTCTTCCCCAATGCATAAACTTATGCCAAAAACTCTTTCATTCTTTCTCTTAAATATAAAAATGGGTGTTAATTTCTTTTTCCATTTTTTTTGTTTTTATTTTATCTTTTTTTTTTACTAGTTTTAAGATATTTAATTTTTTGGTTGGTTTTTTCTAGATTTTAATTTATTCTCACATTTTTCTAATTTCAATATTTTTCTCTTTTTATCTCTTTTTTTATAAGAATTCCCTTTTTATATTTTAATATGAAATCCCAATTTCATATTAAATTAATTTAACATTTAATTATGATTTAGTAATTTAATGGTAAAATAATAACCCATATTAATTTTACCTTTATTTAATTTGCCTTTACATGTACTAATGGCATATTAGGATAAGCACACAAAGGAATTTATTCCTAAAATTTACCTACTCAATTAGTCATAGAAAATAACAATTTAAACAAACACCAAAACATTCATTTTTAAATGCATTTTCTACCATGACTAATTGTTGTGGTGTGTACAGGGTTTTGCTAGCTCTATATTGACCTACAATGTCTCCATCTACAACATCATCTCCATTGATGCTCTCCCTCCGGTATTCTCAAGAAAAGAATTATCTTTCATCCACTTCATAACATATAGGTAATTAGATCTCTTCACATGATAATCATAAGCAATAATATATAATTGAATCAATGCATTAATATGCTTAAAATGTAAACACATACATAATCAAGTTCATAATAAGAAATCATGTATTATCATATAACTAAGAAACATTATGTTATCTTAAAATAACATAAATCTCAATGTTAGTTAGAAATATACATAAATCTAAATTTATTAATTGCAAATATCCACAGATAATCTAACAAGTTTATTTGGTGAGGAATCAAGATGTAACAGAGTGAATATGAGGATAAAAATCTAGATAGTAAAAGAAATGTGCTTCATTAATAAGTGAAATATAAGAAGGAGAGGAAAGGAATTAAAACTTTGAGACCCATGGAGAAAAAGAAACTTGAGCTAGAAGCAATTTTGTTGGATGATATTTCAGATGTTTTTAAAGGTTTGAAGAACCATAAAATAGTGGATACATTGGAAGGAGGTGATTTTACTATGGTAAGTAAAAAGGAATGAAAATGACGAAATAATATGGAACATCTTAATGTGACCCTTAAATCCTAAAAATAAAAAGTTAAGAGGGGTTGGTGTTGTATCCACAATGTCTCCACAACATAGTCATATCTTAGCTGAAGTCAATTTCATTTTCGCCAAACAAAGGAGATTCATTATTTTTTTCAATGTATTATCTTTATCTCCTTGTAAAAGGGAAGATTCATTTTCAAAAAAATCCTCTTTACCCTTAATAAAATAATCAGTCATATCATTCTTAAGTCATGATTTTTTATTTTTAAAATATTTGAATGGCATTATATTTTTTATTTTTTTAATGTATTTTTAAAATATAATGTGTGGATAATTCTTTAAAAATGATCCAATAAATGGGATTATCTCAAGGATTACCTATATCATATGGTACAATTGTCACTTTTCTTGAGTAAAAAGTGTCATATGTAAATATAATTATATCTAAATTTGAATCTAAAAAACATCTCAGGGTGTACTATAAAACCCATCATCATTACTCATAGTATGTTTTGTATGATGATAAAATTTAGGAAGCCTTGGAATACATGGAATCCATTGTATACTAGGATAATATATATTTTATTGTGTTCATGGTGGAACACATTGAATTATCTATGATACTAACTTAGTACATGATATAGTAGATAATGGCCAATGTGAGTCTTGAATTAATCTCTGATGTAATGGGTGCTATAATACTATCCATTTAGGAAAGTACACTACTCTCCTATAATTTTTCTACATATAATGAACCTAAGTAAGATATATAACTAAAGTAATAACCTTAGTTTGAATAGGTATGGGAACTACATATATATTATAACCCTGAATAAGTGTATTAATTGAGTATATAGAATGAACTTGAATATATGTAAAAACCACCTACAATGGTGGAGGGGTGGAGGAGGAAATACCTATAGATGGATAGGGTTATCATATTTAATATGTGTAATTTTCACCACTCTATTAAAATTTATATTTTTAATACAAAAATGTACAAAATAGGGTGCTCCGTGGAGTTGGTGTATCCATCACATCCTAAAAAAATGTCAAATATACCTATGCTTGGTAAGATTAGAATTAAAATAATAATTACTGGATGGTCTACTTTAAAATGTATCAAAATGAGTCATAATGGGTTTTGTCTTTATCTATTAAATATTTTTATTATCCTAATTTTTGTATCAAATCCCCATGTGTGTATCCAAAATAATTTAAGAATGTCATTGTGCAAGCATTTTTACTTGAAACATTATCTATCATGAAACTATGAATCATATATGAATAAACATTAACTTGTAAACCAATTAATTTTAATCTAAGTCATCATAAAAAATCTCACTATCATCAAATTTAATTATGGCAACTTTATTAATATGCATGTAACTATAATAATTAGACTATCCACTAGATGATTATATGTTGAAGGAGTAAGATGTGCATTACATATGTGTAATGTATCTTAGAATTATCCATATTTTTTGTTTCATTATGATTTTTAGAGAATTAGAAACTATTTAAACTTTTCACATCAATTGTATTGTGGTTCTAAATCCTATGTAGGTGTTCTAAGCTCAATATTGTTGTCATTAATGAAATATTGTACCTTATGCCTTAGATTTTAGAATTTATTTTTATAATGTATAAAAAATCTAAGATTATTGAAATATGCATTATTTTCATATAACTTAGGTGTAATCCTACTCATATCAACCTATTATGGTGGATAGAGAGATATAAGGTTGCATTCAAGTAACTTTTGTAATAAGATATGAGGATGTTGAGGTAATCATGACAACTGTATTATTTTTGAAGTGGATAAGAGTGTGTTTTTCATATTGTGACATTGTATTTAATATTTTTTCCATCATTCATAGTATCATTTGATCTAACCTTATATCCTTTTTTACTTTGAAACTTAAAAGTTAATGTATTTGTAATGCTAGGCATTGAGTTTGTTCAAATCTATGAGATTTATTTCTCGATATCTAACTATATGACATAGTTCATCGATTGATTTTAATTTATTGAATAAAATAGACTCATGGAGTGGGAAAATTAAAATTTTATTGAACATGTTTAGAAACTCATTTTTGGTGATAGTAGTTTTCATCTTAGATGTCATGTTCTTATATTGAAGTACATAGTCATTGATTCACTAATTGGATCCTTACTCAAGTTTATAAATTATAGATAAAAATTTATCCATCAAAGGATTGAAATTATGAACTAATTGGAATGGGTTATCATACAACCATTTTAAATCATATTCATTAATAGTGCATCGAAACAACTTGGTTAACATTTTTTTCATTTGTTGTGTAAGTTAAACATGTTATGCTAAATGATTTGAGGTGTTTATATGGATCAGATTTATTGTTATATAAAGGAATCTTAGAAGCTAAAAAAATGTTAGGTAATATATAATCATAATTTTTAGGGATAAGATATTATGAAATAAATCATGTGAATCTATATAATGATTAGCTCTAGATGCACTTTGATCTAACTATAACATCTTAGCTTATTGAATCAAAACACTTTTATCGATGGATTGTGTAGTAGGCGAGGTTGATGATATAATATGTGTAGTAATTATATGATTTTCATAGGTCAATTTTTTAGCAATAGGCATTTTAATCTGAGACAAAACTTGTGTTTCCCCATAACTTAGGTGGGCTTCAAATGTTTAGCCAAAGGTGAAGACATAGGCATAATATCAAAAATAGTAGTCTGAATACTTATGGTGGAATTGGTACCTCAAAAATGGTGATTGATATCTTTGATGGGATCATATCATTCATCAAATGTGTTATCCCTAGATAATATTTTCTATTTGTCTCTTACTATATATAGAAGTGCATCATGAATTAAATAATTCATATCAATAAATTATGTTAGTTTCCATTGATCAATGTCATCAAATATATTAGGAAAGTCAACATATTAATTTTAATTATCTTCATCCACAATAATTGTTTCAAGATAAATGCTTTATTTAATAACCATACAAGCTCCATGAAGAGGGTGAATATGAGGAACAAAGGGAGTTATGCATGCCTTTTGACATATAATGATAACAAGAACTATATTGAATTAAATATTACAACTACATGATTTATGGTAGATTGATATTATTGGTTATTTATTTCATCCTTATTAGTGTACAATAATTTGATCTATGGTATTAAAATTTGTTTTAGATTTTGCATATCAAATGAAAATAACATGTAATAATTCCAAACCATATTTTGGTAAAAAAAATAAAAATTGTGTACATCCATTATAGCCATGTGTAATTTATGATTTTAGTAAAATCTATAAATCAAGTTTGAAAATGAAATCCCAAGGCAAAAATATGAAATACCTAAAAAATGGATAAAACCCTAAGGTGAATCTACAATTTGAAATGTTTAATACAATATATGGGCTCACGAATATGTTTTACCCTATTTTTGTTATGAACCTTAATAAGATTGAAATTACGAGTAATAATTCAAATTTTATAATATTACAATCAAACACTAATATGAATGTAGAAGGTAAAAACTGATTTTAAAATTACACTCGCTAAGTATGGAAAGTATTAAGATAGATAAGATACTTAGTGATTTAATCTACTATGCATATATGAGATTAAAGACAAGTATAGGGAGAGGTAATAAAGTGGACTATAAGTCACTCAGATTATCAATTGGAGTTCCAAGCTCATCTAGACACTAAAATTAGCCTTTGGTCATTTCCTTCTGAAATTGTGTTATGAATGTCATTGTTTGGTTTATGTAAACATTTATCCATTTTTTCAGTACAAGACACTATGACTAAATCTATTGTGTCTACATGTGCAATACCAAGGTTTAATTATGTGTAAAATACCGAAAAATACATTTCCCTCTCATTAAACCCTAGGTCCATTGTTGACATTAATATTAGGCCTAAAAATGGGGGAATATGGATTATGATGACCTCAACCACTTTCGATTGCATGTTTGATAACTTCCTACATATCCAATACTCCAAAGAGGTAAGTCATACCACATGGATTTTTCCCCATTATGTGAATGTGTGCACTATTACTCCTTGAATATGTGAAATGTTTAATATGGTTTTGGATACTTTGCAAAAACAAACATTGAATTACATTTGAGGAGATTCAAACTTGGCTAGCACCTACTCCTTATGACTAATGGAAAATTTTGAAATAATTTGTAGTTCTTTTTAATATTCAAGTGTTTAAATATGTATGATAGAGGGGTAATAATATTACACCTATTTTTATTTATATGAGACTCTTTGGGTAATTATTTATTAATCTAGAATGTGAAACATACACATTGACCTACATGCTTTTTTGAATTTGAAATTTGACCATTTCTTGGTATGAGATGAAACCATCATGTTTGGATGGTACTAGAACTATGATATCATGTGATACTAATGTTTTATTTACAAATATAAATATTGGATTGATGAACTAAATGTGTCTAAGTATTATAATTAACTATTTTGGCACAAAGTAGGAAAATTCCTATAGGTGACTAATATAAATTAGAGAGGATCAAACACATGGGAGACATGTGGGTCTGAAATAATTTTGAATAAGAATCATGTATGTATTCACAAGTCATATAGGGTGAAGATAAGTCAAAACTAACATTGCCAAGTATCTAATATCATATTTTAGTATCTACACTCCATGATCTTTATGGTCTTTATAGTTTTGTATACATGAATACGATATCAGAATTTAATCTTTAAGCTGTAAGTAATGCATGATTAAAATGTGTGTCTCCATATTGAGGTATCACAATCTCATAACTTTTTGGGTTTAGAATTATTTTGGATAGAATTAATTTTTAATGAGGTAAACACTTCCAATATAAGTCCAAAGTTTAATTTTATATAATAAATTTCCACCATATATCATTTCACACTTTAAACTACCAAAAGTTAATGCCTCATTCCCACATAAATAGTGTAGTGTCACCTTGGTTATTGTGAACTATAGACCTTCACATATAATTATTTTCCATGTGGTAAATGACATGTCATTATATATTTTATCCAAATTTATGATGAACTTAAAACTTTGTGAAACTATGATATTATGAGATGGAGAAACGTGTTATGATCATGCATATTCTATGGCTCAAACCTAAAATGTTTATATCTTATCCTTATATACATAACTATGGATACCATACAATTCCTTAAGACATAAAGGTCCAAAAAGTTAAGGATAGATATTTTCATGATTTCTCTATGAAACATGATTTTTTTTCCAATTGGCATGATCGCAGGAAATGATCCCATAGTAGACTTAACAAAACAACCTAAAAATTAGGTCCTCTAGTTTGATATATGCTTTTATACAACAAAGTAAGTAAATTAACACCATAAATTTAATAAAATTATTGTCAAGATTTGACATCAATATTTTATGTTGTAGTAAGTGATAATTAGCAACACAAGAAATATCATATACTTATGGACACAAATATATGCCTTTAATGTTACTTATGCTAAATCTTGAGATAAAGCTATCCCATAACATTGGATAAAGATATGGATTTTTAAAAAAATAATCAATTTCTTAAATTTTCATACTAGTTTATACTATTCATAAACAAAATAATTGTTGTAACTTAAGAAGGATTATTTCAAGTTTTTCCTATGTAGTTTAACACACATAATTTATTCCACAAATTTAATCTTTCCATAAAGGTCCATTCCCAACACAAACTCCTATAGATGCATGATATTAGTATACCCTATTCACACAAGACAAAAAAAAAAGCTAAAAATAAATAAATAAAAATGAACAATAATAATTGTAAATATATTCTTTATCAATTAGACAAAAAGATAAAAACCCAACAAGATCTATTTCTTGAGATTGCCCACCAAAGAAAATAGAACAATACATTTTATCTATATAACCACGAGTAGGCTGATATAAAGATTGATTTTCCATGAAACAAAAGCCAACCAAATGATATAATCATAATGAAATTGTTCACCACGAGTAGGCTGATATAAAGATTGATTTTCCATGAAAAAAAAGCCAACCAAATGATATAATCATAATGAAATTGTTCACCACCTATTAATGGGATTAGGAGATTAAATTAATCAAACTTCACTGCATATTTCCCACTAATTTTACACAAAAGTGATCCTGATGAAAGTGAGAATTAAAAACAGGCTAGCAAAAATTAGAAAACAAGGACTATAATCCTTGAAAAATATTTTTCCCCATGGTAGTCCTTGATTCACAAATAAAAAATACATCTTGTTTAATTGAAAAATGTAATGGTAGAGCTAGAAACATATTTACCCTAATAAAATTATAGATAAATGTTGATTTACAAACTAAAAAAATATAACACAAATCATAATTCAATATACAATATACTATGTGGCAGAACAAGATTGGCCACATAGAATAATTTAATAAGAAAAGTGAAAACTATATACCATGTCTTATAATATTTAAAAAATCTTAACATTTTACATGGTTCAAACATTTAACTTATTTTATTCTCCTTAAGAAATGAAAGGTAATAGCTAGAATTTACAATACAAATGTGTTTACGATGCAAAATACCAAATATATTTCATATGGTGTAATTTGCATGATATGAAAAATAATAAGGTGGTTTTGTCCTTGTCAATAATTGTAATTACAACACCCACCAAAACCTATATTGAAGCCTACATGTTATCCACATAGATACATTCATCACTTTTCCTAGTCATTAAGTCTTCCCATGTGTGACTAACCTTTTTATTAAACGCAATGAAACTAATAGGAGGAAATAAATATTTGAAATGCTCTTGTGGTCCTACTCAAATGAAATTACAAACACTTCTAGGAATATTGTTAAGTAATGGTTGTTTTGAATTGAAATCCAACATATCGTTCCCTTTTTAGACTATACATTTTAGCCCATATACATGATGATAATGTGTTTTATGAGTGCATTTTGTGTAGTAATAAGATTTTCATGTTTTAAATTGATTTGGATTAAATAGTTGTCTAAATCTATGCAAAATGCCAAGAATGAAGATAAGCATAGGATATTTCGATTTAAGAGTCATGTAATGTTTATTTTTAAAAATAATAATTTAGTCAAATGATGAACATGAAGGTAGTACACATGAAAACAAATGTTGAAATTGCATGATGATGAAGGACATGATTGTGTGTCTTTATGTTGTATTTTTTAGGAGATTCTAAATATGCATTAGTGCATTCATCATTGATTAGGGAAATAAATAATGAATGGTTTGTATGGATAACTTGATAAAATTTTTACCCATGCTTACAAACATTTTCTAATATGAAAATTGCTATGTTTGAAGAAAATAGGTTTTCTTAATATTTTTTTCAAAGTAGTACCTTTTGACTAGCTAGTTACTCTTAAAATAAAAATTAATGATACTTGTATATTAGTGAGTCATAAGACCAAGAAAATAATATTAAAAGAGGAAGAAGAATAAAGAAAATGGAAATATCTTATTTCAATCATAATGTCATGATCAATTTTGTCATCATTAACATATAAGTTATATTGCTCATTACGTTGATGCGCACTTGTAAGAATTATGCCAAAAGAGCCAATTGAATATGTACTATTTGATTTTAAAATGTTATTGAATTTTAAAATTTGATATGAGCCTAAATTATTACATAATATTTTATATTATATTTCTTTGAGTAAGCACAATAAATAAATTGAAATATGTTGTTTCATATATTTCAAGTGAGAAATTTATGATGTGCAAGATCATGTATGGAACTAGTTAATTTATATATTTTTGAATGAATTACTTGTTGATATTAATTATAATTTTCATTTGACCATTTTGATCAACAAGATCAACTTGCACTAATTTTGATTTAGTAGTGATATTTTTTGTGTGCACAAGACCATAAACCACAGATATATTACATTCAAACATTTTTGTAAGTATTATTTTGTAAATTTGAAGTATTATGGATGGAATATGGGGGGATAAGATAATGCTAGACAGAATAATAACTTTGTAACAAAATAAAAAAATAGTTTTTTTTTTGGCTAATATTTAAAAGATAATTGCATTTTGCTTTCATAAAAAAATATTTTACCATTGTGATATTTAGTTTTGTCTAGATCTCACTTTCTATTAATCATTATAATTTGGGAAAAAAATATTTTAAAAGTTTTGAATAATAAAAAGAGTATTATAATAATGTGTTTTTTCCATATTTCAACCAGAAATAATAGATTGTAAAAAAATGATTGGCATAGTTTTGAGTGAATGGTTAATTGGTGTATGCATCTAAATTTTATGGTTCCTTCATCACTACTACTTTCATTTAATCTATCCATAATTTATTCTAATGTCCTATTACTAATCCCTCCTAATCATTGGCCTAACATTTCTTGCATTATTCATATCACCTATTAAGCTTACCCTTCATTCTACATCAATTAATTATTATATTATCATCTCATTTATCACTAATCCCACTTATCCATTATTATGTGAATTTTAAATTGACTCTAACCTACTCTCACCCACCCCCAATTTTCCCTACAAATCAATTTATAATCTGTATATACCCAACACCTAATCATCATCAATCCTATCTAATATAATTTAGAGTCTTCTACACTCTATAATCCTCCACAATATTACACTAGAATCCTCCTTTAAATTTTAAATTCCTTTTATTCAGTGCTAAATCATTCATGTCAACATGATCTTTTATAAGGTTTAATAACATGTTTCCAACTTGTCTATTTTCTATCAAGCCATTCATCATCACCATTACTTCATGTTGTCCATGTTCTGAGTCTACATCAAGCAAGCTAACATTTCTACCAAGCATTCAGTGTATAAATTTTGTCATATTGGGGAACATCACTCATTTTAGAGGTAAACTATTTTCATAATGAAGGTATAACTCTCTTATTTTCATTATTGTTTGCATCATTTTTATCTACATTTCTTTGTGTTGAGTTTTAGCATCACCTCATATTTATTTGAAGTGATTATTGCATTTGAATCTTTGTATCCAAATTCTATTTAATGCATAAATAGCAACCACAATGGGATCTCCACTTTAACTTAACACTCTTGAGATTATAGGGTGTGATATTGAGCTTTCAAGATAAGGTTGAGGAATAATTTGAGGTCGGAGTTCCCAAAATCACATAATTTTCAATTCTAGGTTGAAATTATGACATCACTTTGTGCTATAAAAAATTCATCTTCTATAAAGGTGAATTCATGATCATCATCCATATATTTGTCTTAGATACTGCAACTTGACTACTATGATCTGCTTGATTGTTAATGATCTCAAGTCTTGCGAACCACAAGTTTGATTTTCCAACACATAATTTATCTCACTTTAAATGGGACTTTATTTTTATTTGTGTTGTATTTATGTATGGGTGAACTTGTAATTACATAACTATGACATTTGAATGTAGAACCATGACATTAGTAAACTCATCCATGAGTTTACTAACTATGTTTTCATGTGTTTTGACTTATTGTTTGAATAGGAAAAAAATTGCATATTTAGAAGTGTGACATTGATTTTAAAAAATTAAAATTTTCTAACCTAAACATGGATTTAAATTCAAAATATGGGATTGATAAACCTAAATGCATATTTATTGACTGTAAATATGTTTTTTCACTATAAATAAACAACTAATATTCTAAAGGACATACATTTTCACTTAGGTGTTTATTTGACCTCATGTTTGTGCCAAAATGAATATATTGAAAAGATGCATCCACTAATATAAAAATATTTCATTTTTAAAACAATTGTGAAATCACATTTTATCAAATAAGGTATTGTTAATCTAAAACATGACATGGTCAAACCTATCCATGACATCGTACAAGTATAAATTTATGAGTTTTATATATTATATTAGTTATAATATCATGTTTACAATCCCTTTAGTTTTATCATTTAGTTATGACATTGTTTCTCTGGCCACAAGTTTGTTTTCTAACTATTTTTAGCTAACTTTTTTAGTTTAATAATCTCGTGTATGTGCATATGTGGCATTGGTCTATGTAACTACAACATCATCTTTTGGATTTATGTTATTATTCTATTTATAACTTATATTAAATATAACACTACAATATTTCAAGTTTTACCCTTGAGAGTCAATTTCAAGACTACTAATAAAATGTTTCCATCACCTATCAAATATTTGGCATTTTGAAACATTTTTGATATATTTTGGTCACATCTTAATCAAATTAATTACTTGACTTCCTTTCTTAGTTTAATTTCAAGTTAATTTAGTGTAATTTTCAATGCCTACTTATTACCTAAGGCTACGATGACATATTCTCTCCCCTTGCACCTCTAGTGTGATCCATGGGGATATAAAATCATAATAAACTCTAAATTTTTCATTTCTAGGGGCTAATGTGATGTGAAATTGACACCCACACACTTTTCATAGACTTAGGGGGATTATGATGCATATTTCATCACCATGAAAAATACCACACTTAGTGTTCTAGTGGAGTATAAATATCAAGGAAAACTATCACTAAGCTAAGGTAAACTCTCCATACATTATTCTATGAAGTGAAAATGTAACACTAAAACATGTAGGCATCAAACAACACCCTACATAGACTCAAGCCCCATGCATTAAAAGATGTCTAGGGGAATCCATTAAATATCTAGTCAAACCTATAATAAGACCCCTTGGCCACAATAGCCCTATAGAGTAGGGAAAATAGTATTCCTGAATATCACTTACCAGGTATATATAGTAAGAAAGGGTTGGAGACTAAACTAGGCCATCTTATCATGAGTCATTTGATGGGTTGGGTATTGAGTTTCACTCCTGTGTGAGTAACTAACATTAGGTTTATGGCTTGGTTTATATTATTTGTGTGTTGTTTAGGCCAATTTTATTAGCAAACATTATAACCTACACAAAAAAAAATCACCTAGTAGAGATTAACTCTAAGTCAAATCTAATCACTAGTCTAATCTTCATCAACCCACCATCATCATCATCTTATCACATATTGTTCTAATAATAGCCTTATCACTCTTCATCATCTTGTTCTATCTCACTTTTTTTAAACATCCTTATGTCATCTAATCTTAGTTTAACCTTATCACACAACCTCTTGAATAAGCTTTCCTTAATCATCATCTCATATTGTCCTAGTCAAAACTATATCACACATTATCTTATCCTAATACCCATTTCTCAAACCTATCATCCTTCACCATATCTAAAAACTTCCCTTATATCATTGTCATATATACTCATCTCCACCTTATCTATCTTGCTTAGGCACCAAGTAATTCTCCTCTTAACCATAACCTATATCCATATTAGTCATCACTATTGACATATGTTTCACCCATCTACCTCTTAATCTCCCTTGTCCATTAGTCAAATATGTCATGTTCACCTTGTCTACCCTAAGAGAACTTTTTAAATTATCACCTTGAGCTAAGCCTTATCAAAATTTCACTTGATTAGGAATAACTTCCCTTGGTTGACATTTGGTCTAGCCCTATCACTTTTTTAGTGTAAACCTAACACTCATCTCTTAAATCTCATCATTATACTATTTTTAACCAATCACTCATCACTCTATTAATTTAAAATTGGTAGCCATCATCACTTTTAGTCACCCATAATTATATCAATTTTCATACTTGTCATCCTCTCACTACCATCCATCATCATTCTAGTTTGAATCCAACACCTATCATCAACCTAAATCAATAATTAATATTTTCTGACCCAGTCAAAACTTAGGGAGCCATACCCTATTGTCATCTAAATAAGTAATAATAACTCAAAGCTTATAGATCTACTTGATCAATGGTTTAACCCATTTTAATTCTTCACATCAAAAAAATCATCATACATGTAAGCTTAATATATCACTCACTTATCCAACACACCAAATCGCATAGCATTTATAGACCTAGACATTCCATAAATCATCCCAACGAGTCATAAGTCCACTTCAATCATAGCCCTAACCTCTAATACACCTAACATACCTATCCCTAATGTCCCTTTACATCTATTATTCCAACATCCTTAGTCTAACACCCAAAACTTCATAGTCCAATCCCTTTTTTACCTCGTTACACATCATCATCTACAGCTTACACTTGTCCATACCCACACTCTTCAACCAATCATCCATAATCTCATCAAGTTTGAAATATACTTACCTTGGTCCATGTTGGAAAAATTACCATCATAATCATGCTTGCATATAAACCTAATCAATTATGATTCATACATTTAGTCAATTTTATCATCTACTTAATCCAATCTCATCATCTAAGTCATCTAAAGTCAACTTGAGTAGATCATCCAAGTCTTGAGCTAGTTTAAATCAAGTCAACCTCATCAAAGGTCATTCATGAACTAATAATGACTCTTTTTTTGGTCAAATATAGTCCCCATCATAATCAAAACCCTAGATATTGTCATAGATCATCATCATCAAGCATAAAGACAATCATGTCCAATCATCAAAATTTTAGCTAGCTCATGTCATAACTTGATTTTATCAATATTATCCACTTGAAATTTATCATACCTCTAAAACATCTCACATCACATCCAATCAAACATATCACATTACTAAGTCAAACTTAAACTCAAATTCAAGCAAGTCATGGCTTCTAAAATAGATTTATATGTCATGTTTGAAAAAAATTCTCTTTCCTTATTATGGATCTTATACATGGGTGCCCACCTACTTGTAGAATTTGACCCCATAAAACCTAAATTTCCTCATAGGTATATTTTATCCTTCCCCATTAAAATCATTATAATCCTAGCCTTTGTACCAACCCATCATAGTTAAAACCACCATCCACTAGTCATAGTCTTGGTCATGGAATTTCCCAACATACTAACAAAGTGAACTCTATTCTAGAGACCACATCTAATGCTAACTCATCCCCTAAACCATGTCAAATATGATAGACCTACTATATCATGGAATTTATATATCATGATAAATTATCTTATTTGGAGTCAAACACTTACACATCCAAGAAATGATGTGAAAATAGACAATATCTTCCTCTCCCTATATCATTAAAATCCATCTTTCAGTAACGCGTCACTACATACATGATCGTCAATTAACATACTAGGAATTTTGATCTAAAGAAACCTAAGCCATATTAGTATATATAATACCAATATTTTTAATACCATAGAACCTAAGGGCATACTATTACTTGATGCTTTAATCTCAAAAACCCCATCTAACACATAATTAAGCATGTCAACAAATCAAGATTGAATCATATGGATCCTTATCCAAGGGTGAATAAAATAGGATATTTAAAGATTAGTTTCCTAATCATAATAAATCTCTTCCAACTCCAAGCCAATACCAATATAATAAACCCCTCATCACCAAGCCCATGGTTGATATCAAACCCATTATTGACCAACCATCTACCTTCCATCCATCACATCATATCCATTATTTCCAAAAGTCACTTTGTCCCAAATCTTTCATCATCGAACAAAAATTGAAGAATATACATGTAGACAAAACTATCCAATAGGAAATCCTTATGGACATAATCAAAACATTATATACTAATACCATCACATCATCCATATCATCCACAATAGAGAAAAAATTAGAGTTAACATCATTATCATTTACATTAGTCAAATACATCTAAATACATATCATATTTCATGTCATAATCATCATCCCTTATAGATGTCAAAGATCATGCTACCACACACCTCTTTGAAGACGTCTCTATTTATAAAATCAATTCAAATATCAATTAACAAGTCATATCTCTTGATATATTTTAGGTCTATGTCATAACAAAGTTGATAAGAATTCAATAGGATTCGTTACTAAGTGATTATTATAGTGGCTTTGATCTAGCTTGGGAAATGTGTTCTACAAGGTAATGCAAAATCCTTAGTGATTTTTCCATGAGTCTTATGGAGGTTTTCTCCAATATCAAAACTAAGTCTCTTAGGAACCTCTATAAATATCATGTTTCTTGTTATCCACTCATCAATCCATCCCTTCCACCTTCATCCATCATTCATATTCTCATCAATAATCACTTCATCACCATCCTTAATGGTAAGGAATAGAAACATACATCATTGGACTCCTCTTAGTGTGAAATATCACATGTTGAATCTATAAATATCCAAGATGATAATCAAATAATCAAGTATAATCATGAAGTTAGCTTTGATCCAACTATAAATCAAAGTTAAGATAAATCAAAACATTGGCCAAGTCCAAAAGCATCATCCTCTAGTGAAAACCTCTTCAAGGTGTTGGGGGGCATCAAATTCAGAATGACCATCATCAAAATAAAAATTCAAATTCTTATGTGAAACTTTCCTTAAGACATCAGGGGACAATCAAAATCAATAATTAAAAAGTCAACACATCAACATCATAAGTAATATAAATATGCCCAATAATCCTTCAAATATTTAGATCAAAGAAAAAAAAACTTCAAAACTATTAGATCCCTTAAAATATCTTGTCATATGTCACAAATTGATGATAAAATAATAGGTATGTTCAATGGTGTGTATGAATACTAGTCCTAATCCTCATTCATCCATCATTCATCCATATCCTATACACCACCATCAAATCCAAGTATTAATCCAATCCATACTATACATTACCTTTCTAGGAAACATTATCTCTCATAGGGGTTATGAATACCCATGGTTGAGATGTTTAGAAGAATCCAAATCAAGAGTAAACAAAGGTCATTATGACATTAATAGAGCCATTATTCACAACAAGCTACTGATGGCACAATTACCAAGAACTTGTGTTGGTTGAATTTTTAAAAATTGTCAAAATCATACTTATCATACACTTCCACTAAATTAAGATTCCACTAAATAAAAAAATATTAAAAAAAGATGAAATGATGATAAAAAAATCATTCATCCAATAATGAAAACTAGTTTTTTGGTGCCTTGGGTAAGTACCATGTGTTTAATCCTAATTTTTAATGTGGATCCTCTTGGGTAGATATGGTTAAGAATATAAAAATGATAGGGCACAAGGGTGATTATTATATCTACAATATACCAATTAAATGTTAAACTCATATATACCATATACTAAATTGATTAAACTAAAATAAGATATTAATCTAAAGTACAACTATGCTAGATATAGAAAATGACATAAAACAAAGTACTTAGCTTACTCTAATGATAATGAAATTCTATATTTGGAATAGGTTGATGTTAGGAACCAATGTCCTACCCTTCTCTTCATATTATTAATGTATTAGTCACTATGGATGTATATGTTTTCTTACTCATCCCTTTAGCATATTTGAGTTATCCCACATACATGGGAAGTATTTCTTGCTAGAATAGAACTAGTATTTAACTAAGTGTTGAAGTCCAATGAAGGAATCCATGAATATTATTGTATTGATCTTTCTTAAAGGAGGTTTCCCCCTCAAAGTGACCTATGATCAATATAAAATATTTGAATTAGTTTGAATTATTTTGAAGTTTATATTATTATTCCATTATTTTCTATAGTTTGTAAATCTATGCAAAAGGTTCTTCACATATGTTATTAGAGTAATTTCTTTGACATACAGGTAGATTTTGGAGTTTTTCTTTTATTTTCAATAGTGGACTTCTAGGAGCTACACCATTTAAGAAAATATTTTTCATTGTCTTTATTTTTACATCTTCATTTGCAGGTTCAAATAAGGGAAAATACCCCTCCACATAATGATGATAATTACTTGGAATACATACCTAAAAATCAATGTGATGAGTACAAAAAGAACTCAAAAGTAGTAAGGCCATCTAGAGGACTTGTTAGTGAAAAGGGCAATGGCCCCATCCTGATTGACTAGTTTCTACCCAAGGTTAACTAAGAGATATCATTTATGGGTAAATCCATGGTCAATTATTTTTTGGAGAATGGTACTCATTCAGATAGAATTAGTGTCCATAGAGATATATTAAAACCCTTAGGAAACCAAACATACTTTGGGCCCATATCCAACATCTTAGTTTCAGTAGAGTGATTCCAATTGTTAATAATTGGTAGCTACACTTATCAATATATTTTTGGTAGGAAAAACCAAGCCAAACATATATATCTTTATTGATCCTCAAAATTTACCAAGATAAATGAAATTTCATTCTACACCTTTTCTTCCTTGAATTCCCATATCCCAATTCCACTTCCATTAGCCACAAATCTCATTTTTTTAAGGTTTTGTTATAACTTCATTTTTTATCCTCTTTCTTTGAAATGTTTCCACAATTTTCCTTTTCCTCTTCTATTCATTTGTCCCTCTTTGAAAAAATTTCCATTTTTCCATTTCAATTCAAAAATTACCCCTACCCTCATCAATCATAACAAGATGGTGCAAAAAACTTGTAAATGTACATTTACCCCTTCTACTTTAGTTTAAATTTAAAGAGTTACTTATTGACTATGTCTTAAAACTTGTTTCTCTATCCCTTGTAAAAAATTTTAAAAAAAAAACACTTTTTATGGTAGTCACTTGTACAAGAAAAAATATCATGGAGGAAGAACTTACCACATTGAAATCCTAGGTCATTTAGCTAACTAAAAGGATACATAGACTGAATTAGCAAAATAGCCTTTTCTTCAACAAGTTGTAGGAGTCTTCAATAGAGAATAGTTTCTCTTCTCACCACACATTACATGGGCCTAAGTTAGAATTTCCATAGTTTAATGGTATATATCTTACTAGATGGACATATCAAGTTGAGTAATTCTTCAACCTTCACAATACTTATTCTATCAACAAAGTTTCAATTGCTTCCTTTCACTTGGAATAAGAAGCACTTTAATGGTACTGTTAGCATCTCAAGTCAAATGATGAATCTGAGTGGAAAATATTTGAATAATTACTTCTAATTAGGTTTAGTCCTTCAACACTTGAGGACTTAACAATATCTCTCACTCAACTCTACCATATAGGCACCATTCATGATTATTTGATTAAATTTGAGAAACTAACTAATCACACTGAAGGGTTATTAGATGACATCTTCAAGAGTTATTTTATTTATGGCCTCACATATCCAATCTAATCATAGATGAAAATGTTTCATCTCAATAACTTTATGGACACCTTGGGTCTAGATAAGTTAGCAAAAGATAAACTCTTAACAAAACATCAACTTCCCAATTTTCCACCCATAAAGAACATAATGAACCAGTGGCCAACCATAACCACACCAATCAAGCACCTTAATAAGGAATAGATGTGGTATCATAAGGAGAAATGATTATGTTATAATTGTGATGAAAAATTAGTTAAGGGTCACTGATGTATCACACAAAAGTTTTACTTTCTAGATGTGGAATCACAACTAGAGTAGGACAATGAACCTGATATACAAGAATTCCAAGATGCTAAAGAAGAATAAAACCCCTCCAATGAATCCATTTCTCATGAGACCCAACTTGATATCTCTCTACATGCACTCATAATTTTTACCACCCCTAAAATCATAAAGGTCAATGGGTTATTTAAAAATATCCCTCTCACAATCCTCATTGACTCTTATAGCATGCATAATTTCATTGATTCCTGCATTATTAAGCATGCATACTACTTTATACAACCTTGTTATATATTTTAAGTCATTATTTATAATGTGGTAACGTTTAAATGTAGAGGGACATGTCATAATGTGTGTATTATGATAGGTGATTACACTCTTCTATCCATACACTAGGTTGGAGGATAATTCTAGAATAATTGTCAAATTTTAGATATGGTGCTTCTAGCTCTTTGGATAGTAACATCATCTTGGGATGGTTACATTGATGATAATATTTAGGTTTTATTCTAGTTCCATGTATGAAATATCTAATAAAATAGGATGAAACCAACTAGATTCTTCTGGGTTTTGCTTTGCCTTCACTCTAGTGTATTCAAATCTGGGTCATGGACTATTGCTCCTTATGAAAGGGAGAAACCCTAGATTTCCATCTTCAATGTGATCTTGGGGAAAATTTGGTTATTGGTCACATGATATCGATATGAATCTAATGACCTTGATATCAAAGGGCATTGCCTACATAGCCAATATTCTAGAAGACAGTCTCAGACTCATGTAGTTATCCCCTATGTTTTGGCTTGCATGTAAATCATGCAATGTGTGTAAATAATGTATAATAATTACCTAACTTGTAACTTGAATAATAAGACCTTATGACTTCTCCTTTAGTACTTCAAACTTGTATATGTGATATACCTATGACTAGTGTGGAAATAAAAAAAGATTTAATCAATTGAATTCTTGAGAGTGTTTTTTGATAAGTGCCTTGGTCTCATTAGTATTTTTTAGGTGAGGAATGAACGAGGTTTGATATTTTATTTATAAACAAACTATTGAGAGATAACTCATATTAAATCGCTTAGGTTGACTATTGGGATACATTTTATTTATAAATTGCATGAATTTAGTGCATTGCACACTAGCATTAGGATATAACAATAACATCAAAGCTACTATCTATCACAAATGTTAGTGTCTAAATAGTATAAAAATATGTATAGGACCATAAATTTTAGACTTTTAATATAAATACATTTTAAATTTTTTGGGAAAGATAGGATATCTGTGTCATAAATATAAGACTGTTCATATTAAGATATAGGCTAGGGGCACAAGATAGATCAAATGCAAAACTTGAAAATGTAAGGAGAGTGTATAAATAAGAGTAATAATGAAGATCTAATTTTTCCAAGTGTAAAAATACTGATATGCTCCATAATCATAAAATATCATCTAAATCCTTCCTTAATCTAGTAATGAAATTTCTAGTTTAAATTAAAGGTATAAGTATTTAGGTGTGTATGCACACCTTCTCTTTGCTTGAGTTGAATTTGAGTGATTTTATGGTGACTAACCTAAAACCAAGGTCATGTTATAGTGTAAAATCAATGCATCTAATCTGGGTTAAAATTACTTGAAATAGATTGAAATTTAAAAGAACAAGGTATGGGAGTACAACTTTGTGTTGATGTAGTTACCTTACTTATTATCAAGTTGTTTAGAAAAATAGTATCATTGTAAGGCTATGAAATTGAGATTATGATAAATATAAATAAATATTTAAATTACATATATCTAAGGAGATAGACAGAGAGATAGAGATCAGAAGGCACATGCCCCCAATGTTGGAATAAAAGTGAGTTTCCACCTAATAGTTGAGATAAGCTCAATTGTGCAACTCAACAATACTTATAACCTAGTGAGGTTGGTTGATAAAATCAGATCCAACCTAAATAAATGTGAACCAACTACTACAGTAGATTGGCCCGATAAAGTCCATAAAATTTTGTGGGGTATCGGTATGTGTTATGTTGATACTCCATAGAGGAGATTTGAAATATGAAACTAATTTTAGTTTTACCCCATTAGGTGCATTTTTCATATTATATGCACCTTAGATATGTCTCATGATGACACTATGTATAAAAATGCTACCAAGTATAGAATTCTACCATAAATGTGTATATGAATTATATAACTATCTATTCTATCCAATTTAAACAATTGTGAGTAACATGTTACCATAACATTACCCCATTATATATGGATAAATATGAAAATTGATATAAGTACCAATGTATATTCTCTATATTCTATGATTGAACCTTGTATCATGTAGAAAAATATGCATAGGTAAATGTATCATTGAAGCACATAAAACCAATGTGATCACATGTATGCCTAGTAAACATGATAAAGATCATGGCAATGTCTAGATAGTAAAAATACAAGATAAATAAAGAAATAAGCACACACATAAAAGCACTCAAAATCAAGTCAACAAAAAAAAGTTTTAGGAGACCACAAATAAGGGGCATGTTCAAATCTCATAATTTTTAATCAAATGGACAAGACTTAGTCAAATGTCCATAAGCTAGTAAATGACATATTTAAATGTACATAAAACAAGAAATGGCATATTCAAATTTATAATAAGGTAAACATAGGCACAAGGGTTGTATACAATGAAGTATATTCAAATACTCAAATAAGTAAGACAATAACAAGTCAAAACACTCAAGAAAGTGTATAAAAGAAAAGCATAAGTAACCAACATAAACATATCATAGTAGCTCATGGATCAAATGTGTTAGTAAAAAATGTTAAGTGCATGGAACATTTAGTACCATGCAAGATATAATCATGGATAAGGCATGTGTAAGTACATAAGAGCCCAATCATGATAATGTGATGTGACCATAAAATGATATAGCCTAAAAGTATCAAAATCATAGAAGATGGATGCCCTAATATATTATAAATGTGAGTAGAGGGGAATCCCAACACCCATAAGATCATAGGATCATGTATTTGTGTATTCTTGTAGATGTGTAAGTAGGATTAACTAATATGCTAGCCCTCAGCATGTAACCAAAACATAGATGATAAGGAGAAAATATAACATGTACATGAAAAAAATGTTTTTATATTTTTTAAGTTTTTTTGGTATTTTAAGAATTTGAAATATCTCATGTAACATATTTACACAAGTGCGTAATGTTCATTAGAATTTTCAAATATTTTCCTTCAAGTGTAACAAGGTGGTAAATACCTTTTCCTAATTTTTCTACAACTATGAATGGTCCCAGCTAGTTTGGTTTGAACTTTTATTTCTTGTTTTTTTTTTTTTTTGCATTAGTGTTCTTTTGATTTTATTTTAGTACTAGGTCACCAACATCAAAGTCACATGGTCTCACCTTTTGTTTATATGCTCGCTTAACATGATATTGGTAGACACATAGATGTTTGACAACCTGTGTGTGTTTGTCACTTAGTTATTCTACTTGATGTAACCTCTTTTCACATTATTCATTATCTTTGATGATGTCTTTGAGAGAAACATGTAAAGAATATATTTTGAGCTCAATCAGTAAAACTACCTTTGTATCATATACCAAAGAATAAGGTGTAGCCTAAGTGGGTGTATGCAGATTGGTGTAGTATGCCCACAAAACATAGACCATCTGTTGGTGCTAATCATTACTATAACATTCAACCATATTTCCTAGTATATTGGTAATGGCTTTATTTATTGCCTCTACCTACTCATTGCCTTATTGGTAATAAGTTATAGAAAATGTATGTTTAATTTTGAATTTAATGAAAAATCATTTGACAAATTTATTTTTAAAGGATGATCTATTATAAAAAATAATAACTGAAGGAATGTCAAAATGGGAAATAATATTGGTTAGAAAAAACTTATATATGTCATCCCCTATGGTAAACTCTAGGGGAATGGATTCTACCCATTTTGTAAAATATTTCATTGCTATAATGATGAATTTATGTCCACCAACGGATATCGAATTGATTTGTCCAATCAAATCAAAACTCCATAAGGAAAAAGGCCATGGTGAAATAATCAGTTGTAACTCATGTGATGATGCATGATTCAAATTACTATATTTTTAGCATTATAAACAGATTTTTCCATGTTTAATGGATTCTTGTTCCATGGTAGGCCAATAATAACCCTGGGATAATATTTCTAGGACATGGCCCATCCACTAAAATGACCACCACATTCGCTATCATGAATTTTTAAGAGTGTAGTGCAAGATTCATCTTTTTTTAAGCATCACAAGAACTTACCATCAAGAGTTCATTTAAAAAATTCATTTCCAATAATAATATAATGAAGTTCTTCACATTGTAATTTTCATTTATCATTCCATGTAAAGTGGTTTGGTATATAGGCTCAATAGAGGAAATTATAAATATCAGTGTACCACTTTGTATTTTCATGATTCTGAGGGGGAAGGCCCCATCCTATCCCATCACCTCCACTTATGTAAGAACCACTTAATTGTCCACATCTTGGGTAAGACCAATGAGGTGGTGATATAAGAGGGGAAAGACTCCTATGGTATTTTTAGGAATATTGCTATCATGGAACATGTCATCTCCCATAGCGAGGTGAAGGCAACTATGGTAGCTCTAGAGGTTCTCAGATAATAACATATAGGGAATTTACCCAGTGGTCAAGTAAATGCTAAATATAGTTGACTTATAGGTAAACTTTTTTAGTCTAACTTTGAATATAGAGAGTAACATTAGATAGAACAGTAGTTTTGTTAGTAATAGAAAAACTATGTTCCACTTCTTCATGATTAAAGTAAAAATAATAGTTTTGTTAATAAAAGAAAAAGTATGTTCCATTTATTCATGATTAAATCAAGCATAGTTCATAGATTTGTAGATTTGAAATAAAACATCAACATAAAAATATGCCAAAATTTGTTGTATTTTGTAGGAAGAAGAGCATAGTCCCCTAAGAGAGCCATCTTCCATGTTAAAATCTTGGGTCTAAATGGCTAAAAGAGGGAATGAATCTAGGAAGACATAGACTAAGCATGGGTAAAAAACCAAAAAAGGTGTTTGACAGTCTCAAGTTGACAGCAATCTAGTAAAATGAAATTTAAACACCCATATGATTAAGCCAATAATCCATAAACAAACCCTGATAGAGAACAAACTAGAGAAAATGTGATTTTTAAAGATCTATGAGAGGAGATCACACATTATGAAATATTTTGGCCCAAGTCCCATGGATGGAATGTAATTTCTATCTGTGGTTGAGGGTCTCAATTGGAATAAGTTGGGGAGATAATAGATTGTATCCTAATTATGGAGAATATCAAGTGAAGGGAGTGTTTGTAGGCCAATGCAAAACCTTCCTCCAAGGGGTAAGGTAATTGACCGTAATCTTATGAAGATATTAATCAGGTATGGAACCTTGTATTTATGCAATCTCCTCAGCATCTAAATTATTTAATTGAAATCTATTCTAGATTTTTTATAAAGAAATCCAAGACCAACTTTGTTGGGTGTGAAGCCACTATTCAAGGGTCACTATTCATGAAGTATTATTCATGAATAACATTCATAGGCACTATTTATAGGTCACTATTCATGGTGACATGGGATGCAGGTGACATGACATGTAAGTGATGTGCTAGGATGGTGATGTGGCAGTGGGGTCCATAATGGGTCTCAAGTGTGATCATGAGGATGTGACAAGTGTGGAGCATAGCACTCCACTTGAGGACATGGGCCTTGTCCTTGGTGTGTCACATAGGCTTGTATTGGTGGTTATGAGTGAAAGGTCATGATGTGGGATGCCATGTTTGGTGGTCCCATGAGTCATATGTGAGGAAAAGTCAATAAGATATTGGATTCTATTTTGAAAGCATGGGAAGGAGATAAGATGATTCCCATTAATTATTTGCTCTCACATGTGTGTGGGATGCATTTTTTGGAGTCACATGGGTGACATCGAATCTTTTCTAAAGTAGTGGACCTACTTTATTTACCTTGCACATGGTGACAAACATCTTTTATTATTGGTCATTTTTCACCCCAATAAGTGGGATGTAACACTTTTGAGTACACATGGAGTGCACATAGGAGTGGTCAAGTGGACATCATGAGATGCCATTCAAAGGCTTGACTTGGAAAAGTGGGGAACATCATTCTATATTAATCAATAGTGCTCCCCACTTAAATGGGTCAAATTTCTCCCCCTCTCTATCTTTCTCTTTGATGTAAAATTCTATTAAAGCATAATGTTCTCTTTATTGTTTATTCCATTTGCAGATCATGTGCGGATCTTTGCAAGCTTGTGATTTCATGATAGGAGGTTAGACTTAGAAAGTCTTGCATGCCTAACTCACCTAGCTGCTTGGGTTTTAAGCATCACATGCAAGTTAAAGGTTAGAGCCTTTGAAGGTTGTTGTGCTTGGCTCACATAGATGCATGGAGTGGATCCTTGGAGATGGAGCTTGGAGGATTGTTAGCTTAGACCATAGAGAGAGGGGTAGATGTTTTTGGAGCTCCCTTGGATGTTATAGATGTTAGCATCATTATAAGAGCTATATGTTGTAGCTTGGAGGTTAGAGCATGAAATAATGGTTGTAAGCTTTGCTCACCTGAGTGATTGGTGTTAGAAATGGAAATGAGTTGCTAAGAGGAGTTGTGTAAGAGAGAGTATTTTTGATGAAATATGAAGTTTCAATGCTTCCTTTGCCCTATTATTCTTCCCTAGAAGGTTTAGCAGGGTTTTCACATATATCTGGTATTATGGTTTGTCTCGCTTGGTTATGTTTTTATTATAGCTTGTATTGTATTTCTAAAATTTATTTATTACTTGAGTATGTAAGAATGTTATGTATTCCCAATAATTGGTATCAAATCCATGGTTTTTTGGTTGGTTTTATGCAAATGGGAGCTATAGGTAGAGATATCAACATATGAACAAAAAAATATAAAGAAAAGTTTGTGTGGTAGGTATCTCTCTATGGATTAGGGTGGAAGATCTCTTCATGAAGATCTTATTCTATTCATGTTCCTAAGGAGAAGCCCGTAGATGAATGGAGGAAAGAATATTAAAATGTTTACCATATGGATCGACACCAATACAATATTCCTATTAAAAAAACAATTGCATAGATTTTGGTGGAGCAAGCTAGTCTTCACTGGTGAAGATGGAGGGTGATGACAAGGTGTGTGCCTTATTGTGTTTTTATGCTTGAGATGGGGATATAAATTATGGGATCTGACTATCAAAATGAGATGGCCAAGATGTTTATAAATCCATGTAAAAGAGGAAGTACTAGAAACCTTAATCTATACCTATTTGAGTAGTTGATGGATGGAAGAGAACAAATTTGAGACTTGAGGTTCCATAGAAGAAGAAGGTTGGTGTTGAATCTTTCAAAGACTTAGAGATGCATTGAGTGAAGTTTTTAGTGGTTTTGATGTAGTAGAATAAACTAGCCAAAAGAGCTAAAGTGTAGCTGATGTGAGTAACCAAGTGGACTGATGCATAGAATAACTCTACACATGAGTTTAGTTTGACATGTAATAGATCAGGATGTAGATTGACTATATCTTTGAGGATCGATAAATCTATAGGTGATATGATGCACTAAATAAAGTGAGAACTTCCCAAGAATTTTTGATGGGTACCATGTTGATCATGGTGGGTAGCAATATGCTACATATGTAGAAGTCAGGTGTTGACTTATATGGGTTATTCTATCTATTTGTAGACTATTATTATGAGTGAGGTGAGAACTTACTAATATTTATTTGGAGTAATGGGATGTGAAGGGATAATTCCTACATGGTTGTCTTGTGATGAGATGGACTAGCTAGAAGGCTAAGAGGTTGAGGCAAAGAGTTGTTGGTTTTTGGTTTGAAGACTATACAGGTTCTAGTAGATGTACAAATGGAGCAAAATGATACCTTTATAGAGAGCCAAGGTTTAGTAGAGGATGATGTTATTTTAATGACATGTTGGTTCTAGTCCCTATCATGATGAAGCTCAATGGTGAGATGACTCATGTGATTAAGACAAGATGAAGATGGTATGATCAAACCATGGATAGATATGAACAACTATGGGAAAATCAATGAAGTGAAGTATCCCACTTCTTGTGATATTGTGAGATTTATTTCAGAGTATCTTAAGAGGAGGAGAAGACAATTTTCCTATGTATTATATGAATCTATGGTAGGAGAAGCCTCATGAAACCATGGTGTGTACTAAACTAAATACTTTCAAGCAGTGGGAGTTGTGAGTGGTTGATGGTGGAATCTCAGATAGAGGATTGGGTTTGTGGTGAAGTGGGAGTCACTTCAGTTACTGCAAATCTATAGTAGGCATGTAGATGTTGATAAATTTGGTCAGGGTAGAGAATTTTTAGTAATGCAAAAAACTTCTACTGGGCTTATTGTGTGTGGAGCAGAAGTGGGCTATTAGGAATACACAACATTCCTACATGTGCAAGTGATATAAAGTTGTAGAAACAAAATTAAGAAATAATAAATATAATAAGTAGGAGATAAAAAACCACTACATGATATATACATGGAAATCCCTTACATAACTAACAAGGTGAAAATGATGGGGCAAAGGTAGATCCAGACTTTGTATTTCTTCATCAATACTCTCTCTTCTACGTGGATCCTCCTAGAAACTCTTTTAGTGCTAATACCATAGTATTCAAGTGAGCAAGGATTACATAGAAGCTTTACATGATCTAACCAACAAGATGCAACATGCATCTCTATAATGCTAATATCCATAACATCTAAGGGAGATCCATCATTATCTACCTCAATTTCTAATAGTTTAACCTCCAAGTCTACAATATCCATCTTCAAGGATCCACTCCATGCATCTAGGTGAGCCAATCACACCAGCCTTCAAAGGATCTAGCCTTCAACCTACATGTGATGATTACAACCCAACCATCTAGGTGAGTTAGGAATGTAAGACTTTAAAACTCCAACCTCCTCTCATGTAATCAAAAGCTTGAAATGATCTTCACATTATCCACTAATTGGATAAAATAACAAAGAGGAGAACATAATGTTTTAATATCATTTTACATCAAAGAGAAAGAGAGAGAGGGATAAATTTGACCCATTTGAGTAGGGAACACTATTGATGAATAAGGAACCATGTTCCCCTCTTTCCAAAGTCAAGACTTTGAATGAAATCTCATGATGACCACTTGACCACTCCCATGTGCACTCCAACAAATACATCCCACATACATGAGAACAAATTATCAATGCGAATCATCTTGTCTCCTTCCCAAGTGCTCAAAATGTAATCTAATGTCCATTTGACTTCTCCAAACATGTGACTCATGGGTCCACCAAAAATATCATCTTGCATCATGACCTTGCACTCATAACCTCAAAGACAAGCCCATGTGACACACTAAGGACAAGGCCCATGTCCTCAAATGGAGTGATACACCCTACACTTATCACATCCTCATAATCACACTTGGGACCTACCATGAGGCCCATCACCACATCACCTTCCTACCCATTTATTACATGCCACATTATTGCACACCTTCATGACACATTACCCACATGCCATGTCACCATGAATAATACCCCATGAATAGTGACCATGAATAATACTATTGAATAGTAACCTATGAATAGTGGCTTCATGCCCAACAATCTCCCACTTGAAGTCATAGACATAGGAATTTCAAAAACCTATGTCTTCTGCCAACCAAATGATACCCAAATGCTATCTATGCCAATGCCCACTACTGCTCCACATAAGCTCAGTAGAATTTTTTTTCACTAACAAAAATTCTCTATCTTGACCAGCTTTGTCAACATTTGTATCCCACTACAAATTTGCATTAACTTTAAGTAACTCCCACTTCACCATAGAACCAATCCTCTATTCCAAGGATTTTGCAACAAACCACTCACAATTCCCATTACTTGGACATATCCAATTTTGTGCACACCATGTCTTACATGAGGATTTCCTTCTCCCAAAAAATATAATACATAGGACATCCATTTCTTCTCCTCCTTATTCTAGGAAACTCTGGAATATAACTCAAACTTCAAGAAGTGGGATACTTCAATTCATTAATTTCATCTCCACTATGCATCTCCATCCTTGGTTTGCTCTTTCATCTCATCCTAGTCACCTGAGCCATCTCACCATTGATATTCATCATGTTGGGGCCTGCAACCAACATGTCATCTATCATAGCAACAACCTGTATGAATCCTTAGTTATATTATGAAGGTATCACTATACTCCATCCGCACATTTGCTTCAGCTTGTATAATCTTCAATCTATAAATTAACAATTCTTTGTCTCAACTTTGTAGTCTCCTAGATATTCCATCTCATCATGAGATCACTATGTAGGAATGATGCTTATGTATCTCACTACTCCAACCAAAAATCAACAAGTGATCACTACACTCATAATAATAGTCTACAACCAAAGAGAAGAACCCACATAAGTTAACACTAGACTTCTACATGTATCAAACTGCTACCCACCATGATCAACATGGTACCCATCAATGGTTCTTAGGAGGTCATCAAAATAATCAATGTTTTACAACACCTATCAAGTTTTATAGCCCCAAAGATACAATTAAGCTACATGATACTCTACCACATGTCACACACATGACCTTCTCCTTCCATGAAACCTTAGGTATCTACTTGTTCTCCTCCATCCATCAACTACTCTAATAGGTATAGAGTCAAGTTTCTAGTACCTCCTCCTCTACATGGAATTTTGAAAATCTTAACCAACATACATGCCTTGTCACACCCTTCATCTTTACCAATGGAAACTAGCTTACTCCACCACAAGCTATGTAGTTGCTTCTTTAATGGGAACATTGTGTCAGTGATGATCCATTTAGTAAATATTTTTAAGCTTCCCTTTTTTGTTTCTATCTTGGTCTCTCCACATACAACTCTCACTTACACAAAACTAGACAAATAACCATGGCTCTAATACCACTTGTTAGGAATACACAACATTCCTACATGTGAAAGTAATATAAAATTGTGGAAAGAAAATCAAGCTATAATAAAAATAATAAGCAAGAGAGAAAAAACCACTACACAAGATATACATGGTGTTGGGTGAATATTTTGTCACCAATTGACTGATGGAAAAATAGGTTACATCAACTACAACATAAGGAGATTTAATCAGAAAAATATGTAGGTCTACCACATCATAAGGAGATAAATCACTCCTCTCATCAAGGGGAGGTTCCCTATAATTTATATATTATAGGATATATATATATATATATATATAAACTGAAAATACACATAGGGGTGAAATCATACCATCCATCTCTCTTTTTTTAGAGATGATGTTCATAGAATAGAGGAGGATTCTAGTGTAATTACTGAAAAGGCACTTCTCTTCTTTCAGAAGTGATATTCAGTCAACAGCATGATTCTTCCTGGGTAGTAACAGAAACCAAAAGAAACTAATGAAAGCACAAAATATTTCATTGTCTCTCCTACTAATTAGGACAAAGTAACACAACAAGATTAAACGTAGCTCAAAGTCTGCACCTAAAACTACAACAGAGTAAAGGATAAAGAAGGGTAAAGAGAGCTCAAAGTCTCTCTAGTATCCTTTACACAAAACATAAACTGAAGACAAATATGGTATCACAAAGTCTCCCACAGTTGGCTTCAAGACATCTTCCAACTTACTTCCACTTGTTCTGCTTGTTTGATTAAATGGACAAGACTGTATTTAGGAAACGGACATAAGAATAATTTCCTATATGACACAAGCTTATTCCAACACAAAGTTTGAAAGGTCACTTGCTTTCTCATTCATTTAACAAAATATGATTAATAGTCTGAGCTCAAATTCTCAAGATTGCCTTTCAATTTGGGCAGAGCTTCACTTATAATAATAGAGAAATATCCCTTATACAAAATGAGAGATTACAATATATATCATCACAAGAAAGACTTGGGCGCTTGTTTTCATAAATATGGCCCATGCTAAATTGAATGCGTTGAATATTTGTCAAAGAGCCATGTTGGAACAGGGCATCGGCCTTGACTTTGGCATTCTAAATTATCTCAAATTTCCCTTTCTCATCATGGGTTGTCTTGTCTTCTTTTAGATAATTACACGGTTGTCCATTTGCCTTTACTCAATGAAGAAAAATAGGCCATGTCTTTGAACGTTTATGTTCCTTGATGTCCACCTAGTGGACTATTTCACCTACTGGAAATAACTCTCCTACAGATGTTTCTAGATTTCCTATAGTCGTTCTCTCTTTCCTTGCCACATTTTTTCTATTCACGGTGATCTAAGCTCTTGGGGCTATCTTCTCGCTTTCTGCTAGCTCTTTCGGATCCTTCCTTGGCTAGTCACTGATCTTGTTCTTAGGTGTTTTTGAAAAACAATAGTTATTCCATCACCTTGAATTTGACATCCACGGGGATGTCATTGGTCACTTTGAACCTCTTTGAACCTTGAACCTTGAACTCTTTTGGTTCAAAGTTTCAATGTTTTATGAAGGGTCGCATTCGCTTTCTTTACTTCTTTGGTCAAACCATTTCTTTGAATCCTTTTTTGAAATCTTCCGCTTCCTTCATTCGATCGAAGCTTCCTTTCAAACTTATGAACTCATTAAACCCATTAAACCTTTTAAACCTTTGAACCTTATGGGTTCAAGGTTCAACGGTTCAACGGTTCATTCTCTTTCTTTGAAGCCTTTTATTCTCTAAGTCCATCAAACTTTTTGAACTTGTTGAACCTTTGAACCTTTTGAACCATTTTGGTTCAAGGTTTAATGGTTCAATGATTCAATATTATTTCTTTGATTTATTTGAAGCTTCAAACTCTCTGGATTTTCTAAGTCCATCTAAGTCATTTTAACCTTTAAACTCGTTGAACCTTTGAACTCTTTTTGGGTCAAGGTTCAACGGTTCAATAGTTCAATCTTCGCTCTTTGATTCCTTATTTTCTTTAAGTCTTTCAGACTTATTGAACTCTTTGAACCTTGAACCTTTGTACCAAAATGGTTCAAGGTTCAATGGTTTAATGACTTAATGTTAACTCTTCGAATCCTTCTTTTCTTTAAGTTCATTGAACTCGTTGAACTCATTAAACTCATTGAACCTTGTGGAGGCGGGGTTCAATGGTTCAACAGTTCAAAGTGGTTCATTCTATTTGTTTGAAGCCCACTATTAAGTATTTTGATTCAACTTCAGTGTTGAACCATCCTAAAAACACTAAGGAAAAGCTTTAAGTGTTTTGAACTTCCTTTGAAGAAAGTCTGCCTGTTGAACCTGTGACTTCCTTAGCTAAAAAGGCATGAATATTTAGAAAAACTTAACTGCTCAAAATATTTTTGAGAAAGAAAAGAGAGAGTTTTGGTCTGTAGGACCAAAATGTTTGGTATGTTGTCCACATAAACAAGTGATAGATTTTGGGAACAACACATAGAAAACACTTGCACAACTAGCAAGGGAAAAAACCATGGGGCAAAGGCAAAGACAAATCCAGATTTCATATTTCTTCATCGACACTCTCTCTTCTACATAGCTTTTCCTAGAAACTCTTTCAATGCTAACACCATAAAACTTAGGTGAGTAAAGCTTACACAGAAGATTTCCATGCTCTAACCAATAAGGTTTAACATGCATTTATACAATGCTAATATGCATAGCATCTAAGGGAGATCCAATAGCATCTACCTCTATCTCCAATAGCTAAGCCTGCAAGTCTCCAAAATCCATCTTTAAGGATCCACTCCATGTACATATGTGAGCCAAGCACAATAGAATTCAAAGTCTCTAACCTTCAACTTGTATGTGATGCTTACAACCCAAGCATCTAGGTTAGTTAGACATGCAAGCCTCCCCAACTCTAACCTCCTATCATGCAAGCATCAACTTGCAAGGATCTTCACATGATCCACTAATTGGATAAAGCATAAAAGAAGAGAACATACTAATTTAATGGCATTTTACATCAAAGAGAAAGAGAGGTAAGGATAAATTTGACCCATTTGAGTGGGGAGCACTATTGATGAATAGGGAACCATGTTCCCCACTTTCCCAAGTCAATCCTTTGAATGGCATCTCTTGATGCCCACTTGACCACTCCCATGTGCACTCCAAAAAATGTGTCCCACACACATGTAAGAGAAAACCATATATGAGAATCATCTTGTCTCCTTCCCATGTGCTCAAAATGGAATCCAATCTCCTTTTGACTTCTCCACATATGTGACTCATGGGACCACCAAACATGGCATCCCACATCATGACCTTTCACTCATAACCTTCAACACAAGCTCGTATGACACACCAAGGACAAGGCCCATATCCTCAATTAAAGTGTTATACCCCAGATTTGGGAGCCATGGTCCTCATAATCACACTTAGTACCCACTATGGGCCCTACCACCACATCATCTTCCTTCCACATGACTTGCATGACATGTCACCTGCATACCACATCACTGCACACATGGATGCCACATCACCCGCATGGCATGTCACCATGAATAGTGACCCATGAATATTACTTTGTGAATAGTGACCTATGAATAGTGGATTCACATCCAACATGGGCATTGGCATAGATTTGAGCTAGATGACAGTTGGCTGGAAGAAGACACAGGCGTTTGAAAGTCTTATGCATGTGACTTCAAGTGGGAGATTGTTGGGTGTGAAGCCATTATTCACATGTCACTATTCATAAAGTACTATTCACAAGTCACTATTAATAAAGTAATATTCATAATTACTATTTAGGACACTATTCATTGGTCACTATTCATGGTAACATGGCATATGAGTGATGTGGCATGTGGGTGTGTAGTAATGTGGCATGTAGGTGATGTAGTAGTATGGTGATGTCGTAGTGGGGCCCATGGTGGGTCCCAAGTGTGATTATGAGAATGTGAAAAGTATGGGGCATAGCACTCTACTTGAGGACATGGGCTTTGTCCTTGGTGTGTCACATGAGCTTGTCTTGGAGGTTATGAGTATAAGCTCATGATGTGGGACACCATGTTTGGTGGTCCCATGAGTCACATATGTGGAGAATTCAAAAGGAGATTGGATTCCTTTTTGAGCACATGGGTAGTTTGGAATCTTGTCTATAGTAGTGGACCTACTTTATTGACCTTGCACATGGAGACAATCATATTTTACTATTGGTCACTATTCACCCCACTAAGTGGGACATAACACTTTGGAGTGCACATGGGAGTGTTTAAGTGGGCATCATGAGATGCAATTCAAAGGCTTGACTTGGGAAAGTGGGGAATATGGTTCCCTATTCATCAGTAGTGTTACCCACTCAAATGGGTTGAATTTCTCCCTATCTCTCTTTGTTTTTGATGTAAAATGTTATCAAAGCATTATGTTCTCCTCTTTGTTGTCTTATCCAATTAGTGGATCATGTGAAGATCCTTGCAAGCTTGTGCTTGCATGATAGGAGGTAGAATTGGAAGAGGATTACATGCCTAACTCACCTAGATGCTTGGGTTGTAAGCATCATATTCATCTTAAAATTTAGAGCCTTTGAAGGTTTTTATGCTTGAATCACCTAAATGCATGGAGTGGATCCTTAGAGATGGATCTTGAAATCTTCTTAGATCAACCCATAGTGATATAGGTAGATGTTGTTGGAGCTCCTTTAGATGATATGGATGCTAGCATCATTGTTAGAGTTTTATGTTGCAACTTGTAGCTTAGAGCATGAAATCTTGGTTGTAAGCTTTTCTCACATAAATGCTTGGTGTTAGCACTAGAAATGAGTTTCTAAGAGGAGATCTATAAAAGAGAGTGTTTTTGATAAAATATGAAGTCTGGATGCTACCTTTACGCCATTATTTTCCCTAGTTGGTTTAGCAAAGTTTTCACTTATATCTAGTGTTATGGTTTATCTCTCTTTGTTATGTTTTTATTTTAGCTTGTATTTTATTTCCATAATTTATTTATTACTTACACATGTAAAAATGTTGTGTATTCCTAACAATTGGTATCAGAGCCATGGTTGTTTGGTTGGTTTTATGTAAGTGGGAGATACAGGTGGAGAGACCAAGATATGAATTAAAAAAAGAAATAAAAATTTGCATGGTAGGTATCTCTCTATGGAGCAAGGTGGAGGATCTCTTGATGAAGATCATGTTCTCTTCATGTTGTTGAGGAGAAGTCTATAGATGAATGGAGGAAATAAGGATAAAAAATTTACCAGATGGATTAACACCAACATAATGTTCATATTAAAGAAGTAACTGCATAGCTTGTGGTAGATTAATCTAGTATCCATTGGTGAAAATGGAGGGTGATGACAAGGCATGTGCATTGTTGTGTTTATCATCTAGATATGGGGATATAATTTATGGGATCCTACTACCACAATGAGTTGGTTGAGATGTTAAAAAATCCATGTAGAAGAGGACCTACTAAAAACAATATTTGTATATGTTAGAGTAGTTGATGGATGGAGGAGAAAAAATTTGAGACCTTAGGTTCTATGCAAGAAGGCCAATGTTGAATCTTTTAGAGACTCAAGGATGCATTGAGTGAAGTGCTTGGTGGTTTTGGTGTAGTAAAAGTGAGTGTCCAAGAGAATTACAGTGTAGTTGATGTGATTAACCAAGTGGATTGATGCATGGAGTAACTCTGCACATGAGTTTGGTTTGACATGTGGTAGAACAAGATGTAACTTGACTATATCTTTGGGGCTCAAAAAAATGATAGGTGTTATGATGCACTAAGTAGTGCAATGACTTCCCAAGAACTATTGACGATTATCATGTTGATCATGGTGGGTAGTGGTATGCTACATATGTAGAAGTTAGGTGTTGACTTTTGTGTCTTCTTCTCTCTAGTTATAGACTATTGTTATGAGTGCAATGAGCACTTGTTGCTATTCAGTTAGAGTAGTGGGATGCAAAATAATCATTCCTACATGGTGGTCTTGTGATGAGATGAATTAGCTAAGAGGCTATAAGGTTGAGGCAAAGAGTTATTAGTTTGTGGTTTGAAGATTATACGAGTTCTAGTAGATCTGTAGATGGAGTATAGTGTTACCTTCTTAAAGAGCCAAGATTTATTAGAGGTTGATGATATGATTGATGACATGTTGGTTATAGTCCCCAATATGATGATGATCAATGGTGAGATGGCTTAGGTGATTAGGATGAGATGAAGGTGGTAGGAGCAAACCATGGATGAAGATGCATAAGGATAAGAAAAGTAATGAAGTTCCCACTTCTTGCAGTATTGTGAGTTGTATTTTAGAGTGTCCTATAGAGGAGGAGAAGATAATTTTCCTATGTATTGTATTCATATAGATAGGATAAGCCTCATGAATTCATAGTGTATACTAAACTGGGTACTTCCAAGTAATGGGAGTTATGACCGGTTCATGGTAGAATCCTAGATTAAGGATTAGGTTTGTGGTGAAGTGGGAGTCATTTTGATTGCTAAAAATCTATAGTAAGCATGTAGATGTTGAAAATTTTGTTTATGGAAGAGAAGATTTTTTAATGTAGAAAACTTCTATTGGGCTTCTTGTGTGTCGAATAGTAGTGAGCATTGGCATAGATTGTAGCCAGATGGTAGTTGGTTAGTAGAAGAGACATGTGTTTAAAAGTCTTGTATATATGACTTCAAGTGGGAGATTGTTTAATGTGAAGCAACTATTCATAGGTCATTATTCATGAAGTACTATTCATGGGATCTATTCATAAGTCATTATTAATGGTGACATAGCATGCAAGTGATGTGGAATGTGAGTTTATAGTAATGTGGCATGTAGGTGACATGGCATAAAATTGATGTGCTAGGATGGTGATGTGGTAGTGGGGCCCATGGTGGGTCCAAGTGTGATCATGAGGATGTGACAACTATGTGGCATAGCACTCCACTTGAGTACATGGACCTTGTCCTTGGTGTGTCAAACAGGCTTGTCTTAGAGGTTATAAGTGTAAGGTCATGATGTGGGGCACCTTTTTTAGTGGTATCATGAGTCACATGTGTGAATTCAAAAAGATATTGGATTCCCTTTTGAGCACATGGGAAGGGAACAAGATGATTCCCATTAGTGATTTGTTCTCATATGTGTGTGGGATGCATTTATTTGAGTCATGTGGGTGGCTTAGAATCTTGTCTAAAGTAGTGGACCTACCTTTTTGACCTTGCACATGGAGATAAACATCTTTTACTATTGGTCACTATTCACCCACTAAGTGGGACATAACACTTTGGAGTGCACATGGGAGTGGTTAAGTGGGCATCATGAGATGTCATTCAAAGGCTTGACTTGGGAAAGTGAGGAACATGGTTCTCTACTCATTAATAGTGTTCCATACTCAAATGGGTTGAATTTCTCTCCCTCACTCATTATTTTTGATGTAAAATGATAGTAAAGCATTATGTTATCCTCTTTATTATTTATCCCATCTAGGGATCATGTGACGATCCTTGAAATATTATGCTTGCATGATAGGAGGTTATATTTATAAAGGCTTCCATGCCTAACTGACCTAGATGCTTGTGTTGTAAGCATCACATGTAAGTTTAAGGTTAGATCCTTTGAAGGTTGTTGTGATTGGCTCACCTAGATGCATGGAGTGGATCCTTAAAGATGGAGCTTGAAATCTTGTTATCTCAGCCTGTGGAAATGGAGGTAAATGTTGTTTGATCTCCCTTGGATGTTATGGATGTTAGCTTCATTATAAGAGCTACATGTTGAAGCTTGGAGGTTAGATTAGAAGTGTTTGGTATTAGCACTATAAATGAGTTACTAAGAGGAGCTATGTAAGAGAGAGTGTTGCTAATGAAATATGAATTCTAGATGCTATCTTTGTCCCATGGTTTTTCCCTATCTAGTTTAGCAGGGTTTCCATGTATATCTATTGTTCTAGTTTATCTCTCTTGGTTATGTTTTTACCATAGCTTGTATTATATCTATGAAATTTATTTATTACCTACACATGTAGTAATATTGTGTGTTACTAACTAGCTCACCCTAAATAAAAGACCCCCTATAGTTTTCATATCTTTATTGAAGAGTCTTAGCCTTTTAATCTAAGGGACCAAGGCAAAGGGAACATTTTGGAAGATTAGGCAAGGAGACCACCAAAGGGAATAAGAATTAAGAGAAAGACATTTCCTAAAACCTTCCCATTTCTAAATAAGGTGGGTTTTGGTCTTCTCTTGAGCTTTCCATAAACTTTGAATAACTAAGGTACCCTTAATTTGAACTGGTACCGAGGTGATGATAAGGGTATGAAGACCCATATCCTAAAAAACATTTCTACCACAAGGAACTCCTTGAGAGATGATGTAACACAAAATAATATTTTAGGTTTCATCACCTTCTAGACCACGAATAACCCATTTAGATATGAGAACAATACTTTGAATTTTTTTGTCTAGAAGACCAAGACCACCTACTTATTTAGGGTTAAAATAAATGTCCCAATAAACTCTATAAAATCCCTTATGGCCTTCAAAATTGGCTTAGAGAAAATCCCTCAAGAGTTTTTATAGATTACTATAGGTATCACTGGAAGGAGACCAACAAGAGGAGTAATAAACATGAGTAGCTGCCAAAACTTTGGAGCAAACCTAAAACTTGCTTGCCAAATATTAAGGCTTGGTGATTTAGAAAGAGATTTTTTTATCAACCCTTTGAACTAGATAAGGCCACAAATTAGAGGGAGAATATTGAAAATCAAAAAGGATGCCTAAGAATTTGAATTAAACCCCTAAAATAAGCCACTACCATTGATATCACTCCAACCAAGGTGGTTTTAGAGTGAAAGATTGGCAGTAGCATTTAGTTTTTATCCATTGAATGGATGATCCTGAGGCTAAAAAATAAAATATGAAGACAATCCATAACATTATTTACTAGTTCTTCTTCTTATTGAAGAGTGAGGAAAGAGTCATTGATGAAATGTCAATTTAGAAATTGGTGATTAGATTGAGGGAGAGAGATGTCTTTGACCAAACCTCAAGAAGCATAATTAACTTGCACATAGTTAAATCCCTCTGCTACTAGCACCTAGAGGGTAGGGGATAAAGGCACCCTTTCAAAATAGAATGATGGAGATCAAAGTGAGAGGATTAAGTACCATTGATAGTAATACATGCTCCAATATTTTGGAAAATCATATTAACAATTTGCACAAACCTAGGACCAAAAATAAGAGCTTCAAACATGGCCAAAATGAAGGGCCACTCAATACGATCATAAGATTTTTCAAAATCAATATTAAAAAATAAGTCTTATTGATTGGAGACCTGAGCCCAATCCATGCCTTATAGAATGCAATGCCATTGTCCAAAATGTACCTATGATGGATAAATAATGTTTTCTCACTTCTAAAAATTAAGGGAAGAAGATGTTTAATCTAGAGGGATAAATCCTTATCAATAATATTATAAGAGACATTGGGCATAGTAATATGCCTCTTATTAATAATAATCTTAGGGTCACCAGCTTTAGGGATAAACTTAACATTTCCCTAATTTATAAGAGACCATAAAGAATTCATTAAAATTTCTTTAGTATAAACCCTATGGAGATCAAGCTCCATAATATCCCATAAATTCTGATAAAACTCACATGGGAAGCCATCAATACTTGGGGATTTATCTATAGAAATTTGCATAAGAACCTCATGAAGATCACTTACAGATAAAGGCCTATCACAAGCAACCCACTATGCATCATATACTTTACAAGGAACAATATGAAGACATTGATCAAAAACCACTTCCCATTTAAGAGAAATGGCCTACATGGTAAAACTTTATGATAGTGATGAACAAAGGCTTCAAGAATATCATAAAGTTTGGTTACCTAAGTATTTCCTTCCTTGACATATTTCATTCTATCAGCAACACATTTAGAATGCAAAAGAGAGAATAATTCATTGGTGACTTTGTCCCTAATTTTTAGCCAGTGCATTCAAGCTTAGAGTTGAGCCCCTTAGCATTGTGATCCTCTTCAATTTAAAGCTTGTGATACCATTACGTTACTTGGGTTTGTAACTGGACATTAAAATGAGAATCATCAAGCTCATTTGATACCTAGAGGTATTCACAGTTAATATCATTATGAAGACATAATTAAAAAAAATAAGTTTATTTGCCATAGATTCAAAGAATGGTGGTAGTTCAAGCTAGAGCATATGGCCACCATTATATCTATCCACTATCCCCTTCAGGTTAGGGAATAATATTCCAAAGTATGATAATATGTCCCACTATCTTGGTTCTTTATACCAATGTCCTAGTGCACCACATGATAATTATACCATTTTATTAATATTTGGGGTCTTTTATGTCCATCCAACATGCACTTTGGGAAAAGTGTATGTGCATAGAGTTGGGGGACAATTCCATGGACATAACCCACTACATGTACACATTATACAAATTATTGCTATAACATGTATGCATTATAGCTTGAGATTCCTAAGACATAATGCATATGAATTATAACAATAATGTGTACGTATTATGTTAAGCTATAGGAACATGTACATGTTATAGAAATGCATGTGTTCCTGTAACTAAACATAACATGTATGCATTTCTAAAACTATTAAAAAAAAAAAAAAAAAAAACTTGACTCCTCTCATTTTTTCTTGCTTCCCATTCATGTTTTGGTGCTTTGTAGTCACGTTTTGGCTTATAAATCTTCCTTTTGCCCTCCAAATCATATTTTGGCTTGCAGATCTTCCTTTTGGCTTGCATTCACGAGATCAATGATGCTGCTATGAAGAAGAGGTAGGTTTTTTATAGATTAAATCAATTTTTTTGATTTTTTTTAAATTTTTTGTGAATGTAAATTACATAGTTTTATTTTTAAGTTTTATCAAATAGGTCAAAATTATCTACCTAACCCTCTTCCTAATCCTCCATCTAACCTTCTCCCTAACCCTCCTAACCATCTTAACCCTCTACCTAACCCTCCTATAGTTCCAATAAATCCCCTAGGAAGTCAAGAGGATATAGTTGCTCACATAGTGAAGAACAAAATTAAATTTGAGTACATAATTAGGAGAATGAGGGATCCCACTTCCATGAACACCCACTACACCTATTTAGCCAATAACCTAGAGTTAGTATTATGTCAAGTTGACTCGATAATGAGTCAAATTGATAGATGGAGGTCATATAGCGATAACAGTAGGGCTTAATATGTTGAAAAATTGTCATCATTTAAGGTGAAGAACAAAAATATAAAAAAATATTAAATTTATGCCTTATTTATTGACTCATCCACCAATGCCCCATTTCCCATAATGACAAAACATTTTCCAATCCACTGATGCCAACATGATTTGATTAAAGCCAATTTTTAGGAGTGATGGTGGTGGTGTTTGACTATCCCTCTTATAATAACCATGAGTTCCTTTTGTAATTTTTGAGGAAACTCTGTTGCAAGTTTATCCTCAATCAAATTCCAAACTAATTTGACCATGGTGAGTTTCAAGGCTGAGGGGAAGGCTCCACATAAGATTGACCAGGTGCATGTCATGCACCTAATCAACCTGCAAGGATCCCTACCCAAAAGCCACTTCATCCAAAGATTCCCTCTATAGTGATAAAGGTTATGGAGATAGACACTTTGCATGCACTTAGTGTGCTTAATAATACACTCATTCATTATATGATTAGACTTTCAAAGATGATTCTTGAGATACTCTAGCTAGTGGTTGTACATGACCCTACCCATGCATATGTTGTGGTGCTATATGTACTAGACATTCAGATGATGATGGTGGTGCTTCAAGGGGGATAGAGGATACGATCTTGTCTGATGAGTTATTGGCACACACATTTGGTTTGGATATGTTGGGATTCTCTACACACATGCAAGTATCTTTTTTTATAAATTTAATGTTAAATTTTTAAGTTATATTTTCAAATTAAAAAGGTAAAAATTAATTTACATGTTTAAATTGAATTATATATATATATATATATATATATATATACATATACATATATGTATGTATGTATGTATGTACATATGTATGTATGTATTTTTTAGTATTTCAAGAAGAGACATTGCCTTTGACATCATAATTAGGTAGTGTGCCAACCCCTACTACATATATCTATGCCAGTACAACACCATATACATTTACAGAGGTCAAGTTTCAAGTGAATATTATATACTCTAGATGTACATTCATACACCTTAATTGCATCATTGGTAGATTTTGTGTAAGAAAATATAAAATACCTAATATAATTTTGCTAGAATTTTTATTATTTGATGTATTAACATGGATTGGTGTAACTTGTTAGAAACTCATCCTCCATCTCAACTATGTTTTCAATAACCAAAATAGTGAGTTGAACATTTGCTTGATATCTCATTATATGTAGTTCCCATAGTGGGTCAATCCTAGTTAGTAGGACTGAACGTGTGTGTGTGTGTGTGTGTAATTCATTTGATAAATATTGTTTGGTATAATATATTTCTATCAATTTCCCAATCTAGCATAGCATGTCTTCATCAATATACACACCACTCCTTTATTTTAAATACTAGCCTCATAGCCAAGCAGTTGATTCCTTGTTATCCTAGTCACATATAGTGGTTCAATCTATATGATCGATACACAAAATGGTCATAGATAACAATTCAATTCCCATCATGATTCCATCTAAGCATAATAATTTCATCTCTATCTATGGAGTTATAAATTTAGATGTCATAGCCTCTTGATCCCATTGTACCTAGTCAATTCTATTGGTTTGTTGGAGAGAGTTCATTAGATCCCATTAGTTTTTTGTGAGAGTGTTGACTATAAACTATAGCCTATATGTTTATAGAATAGGCCTCATGACTGTATACAAATAGGGGATCTCAACACCATATAGATAGATAAGGTTGAGTAGTTTGTTACCACCACCTACTTAGGGGGCCCAAAGACCTACTATATCTAGTTGGGGGAGAGGTCCTATTTATATCCATTAAATTTCATCACTTAAGTGACATGCCAAATCTATAAGACTATAACACATTTCAACATGAAAGTCCACCTAAAATGAATATTGAGTGTCGATAAGATAATAACAGCCCTTGTTGACCTCAACCTACTTCATTGTATACATATATACCTTCCATTAGAAAAATTGAGGGTAATATAAGGATAGATATTCAACCTAATTTCACCTATAGGGAAACCAAAATCATGCACTTGTAAAGAAGATTACCCACTCACTCTTATCTCTACAATATTTAATTATATTTTCTATTTTTTTCTTTAGATTTTGACAAGACCTATTTTATAAGGTTCTAGACACTCTTAAAAGACTCAAGTATAGATGTCCCCCATAAAATCAACCTATCACTCTAGATGTCTCAACCTAATTAAAATCCAATTTACAAACATCTCAACAAACACCTATACAGGTTACTTGTCTTATCATAATGACTAGTTATAAGGGATTTTTCATCACACTAATACTCATAAGACTATCCTCAACTATACCAAGTCATTTCATTAAGATAATTAGGCCTAATTACCAATTAATCATGTCAAAATATAAAATACACCTAAGCAAAGCTATACAAACATCCAAACCAGTGTATATAGGTACATATCAAGGATGTTTCAACACCTAACTTGCATTCAATGACTCAATTTCACAAAGTTCACTAAAAAATCCTTCCTCATTATCTTATCATTCTCCCTCATGAAACTAACATTTATTACCTTTAGTGTGGTGTTACAAGTCACATGTTACACATATCCACTTGTCACATTCATGATTCCCATGACCTCATTAGATTTTTTCATATCTTATGTAATACTAAGTTTGTTATCAACTTGTTTAATCAATGAATTTCCTAAGTTATTAATTATTAGGTCATTCGTTTAGTTGATGACTAGGGTGGACACTTCTTCATAATGTCCTCTACATAGGCACTCACTAAGGTATGTATATTCACTTATAATTTTGAATTATAATTTAGTAATTTTGTTTTAATAGTTTTACTATATACTTTGGCAAATATAACTTATATGCATGAATGTATTATGTATGTAGGGATGTCATATGACATTTGATAGTTTGATTTAGATGACTAATATGATAGCTGCTCATGTTTATTCATCATTTGACATGCTTATTTTTGTAGCTGAACTTGGCACTAACCTAGTCGAGTGTCAATGACAAATTGAGGAAGACCATGAGATTGTGGTAAGTGCATGTTTAAATGATTTTTTTATTATAGTTTAAAACATGAGTTTCTTAACCTGGTTTCATGTGTACTTGTTAATTTTATAATAATTTTTTTATTTGAATAGGTTTGGCTACAAGTGAGATATGAGTGTAGTACCTAAAATTGAACCTTGGAGCAATACAAGGCATTCGAGATATCTCCATCTCCAAGCAAGGCATCCCAAGGAGAGTCTTCTTCAAAAAAGGCAAAGAGAGGGAAACTATTTGATGATTAGGATGTTGTAGATGATGTATTTATTTGTATGCCTATATGGTAGTTTACACATTTTTGGAAATGTACATGTGTATATGATGTATTCACCTGACATTAGATACTATGTTGTTAGACATGATGTAAATTTTTGTATGCCTATATGGAAATGCATGTATTATTGACATTATATGCCTATATATGGTATTTGTACATGGTATTCTTATTTTGTACATGAATATTTAAGAAAACCAATGAATTAAGTATTTTTTGAATCACTTGTGTTTATAGTATTATAAATGATTGGTTTTGAAGTATTCTTAAGTATTACAAATGTTATGCAATTGAGAATAAATTTTTAGGATAATGTTGCAAATTAGACCCTTATAAAAAGTAAAGAATATCTATGATTGAATTTGAATTATGTTTGTATGTTAATGCATAGGTATAGAGGAGAAGTATACAAAAACATCATTAGCTAGTTTTAAACCCAACTAATGACATTCACTTGCTATTGTTTGATTTGAATCTTCTTTCATAAGCTAGCTCCTCTTTTGACTCTTTGGGTTGAATTTAGCTTCTTACACCTAGTACTTATTCCTTGTACTCTTAGTATCACCTCCTTGATGGCATTGTCCTTTGTCCATACATCCTTTACCTCAATCCATTCATGTGTCATTCACAAACTTCCTCTCAATCTCTTTCTAGTTTATTCCTAGGCACCTTCTTTGGGTCTCAAGGACCAAATCTTGGTCTATGTTTCAAGATCTCAACCTGTTGTCACATATAGTCTTAGATGATCATAACATAATTAGTATAACCCCCTTCAAGTACTTAAAAAATAACATACTCTCATTCCACACCTTATGGACATAATACTCTCTCAAGGATTGTAGCCTTTTTTTACAATATTTTTCCTTGTACATAAAAGTTATGATTTTTCAAGAGATTATAAGGGCATTTATAGGTACACTCTATCCTTTTACATGTCTATGTCAACTTCACCTACAACTATCACTTCCTTCATTAGCCTACCCTCATTTAGGCCTAATTAACCCTATTCTAAACCCTCAATCCTATAATCCATAATACCACACAATATAAATTTAAAATATTTTTACTCATCTTGCACATGTACAGAATAACAAGATTACAAATTTTCATTGAATTCTTATGGTTAATTCTCTTGGAAATGCCTCCAGCTTGCAAATCTAGGGTTTCCCATGCCCTATACATACTCTCCAAAGGAAAAATTTGAACTTACCACTGATATTATTTTCTTTAGAACATCCTCATGACATCTAAAACATCTCATAACACCTTTCTAATGACCAAAAAACCATCTTTGCCTTTATGCTTTTGAGACTACCTATGGGGATTTGAGCCTGCCCGTGGGGATTGCATGACTTTTGGAGTGTGAACACCATTTAAAGGTGTTTAATAGTTTTAAAAATATCTTAACATACATATAAAATAATTATCTAATCTTTTAACCCTCAAACACACCTTAAAACTCCAAAACATATGCATGCATGAATTGTGACCATTATGAGACATGAAGGCGACTGTGACAAAAAAAATGAGCACTTAAACTTTTCATCTGAACTTAAAAATATTATATATTGGTAAATTAGGTTATTAAGACCAATTTTACTAATTATAAAGTCATTTGGATATGCACTTTGTCATGTAGACCCTTTTTACCACAATTTACCTTGAGCTATCTACATGTTTCCTTCATGCCAAAACTTGTCTTTATTCAAAATTTTACATGAAAACCTTGAATGTTATCACTTATATAGGACAATATATGATTTTAAAATCATATTATATGGTTTTAAGACATATCCATGTCCTAAACTACTTTCTAGCATCCAGAACAGACAAAACTTCTAGAAATCTCCAATGGTTGCCTTGATGACTACAATAGGATTGTGTCAAAATAGAAAGAACTTTAAATATTTATAGGAGATTAATTATGGAATGGGATTTTTTTAGGTGATGTATACCATTTTTACTAAATTTCATTCTTTGACTCAACCTGTAGATGCCCCAAACTGACCAATTTTACCAAGGTAAGCTCCAATGTTGATCATGATTTGACATAGGGTTAAATTTACTAAAATATTGAATAGTTTAAATTATAAAAAAATCCAAAAAAATATTTTTAATTGGTATATTAGTTCATAATGAGCCTCTCCACCAAATTTTATGATTAGATCTGACATATTTAGGCATGTAGGCCCATTTTGGCCAAAACTAGTGACACATGTCTGCTTGGTCAAATTTCACAAATGAGTCATCATCCTATTTTGCCTTGGTTTTTTATGGATATAATTTATGAGAATTATAAAAAAAATAATTCCAATTTGTGTCAAAGTACTTAATTATTTGATCTTCAAGATTCCCTTACTAATAAAAAATTGCTCTTTGATTCTTAGGCTTACTAGTCACTTGACACACGTACATATTTTTTAAATATATAGAGAAACTTTTCATAATTTTTTTATACTAATTCATTATAATTTAAATCATTCTCCACCTCCTTACATCATTTTATTGAAAAATTTGCTTGTAGTCTCTTCTCTAGTTTTGACTAGGCACAACCCCTTGGGTTCCAAGGACCAAAACTCACTTTAGGTTTAAAGAGTAAAATAAAAATTCTTTAATGGTATTAAATGGTCAAAAAATTCCTCCCCAAATCTATTTAAAGTGTTCATACCCACTTCACCTTTCAATACTTTTCCTTGGGTGTTCACTATCCTTCACACTATGTAGCCCATTCGGTCTCTAGGACCATTCCATAGTTTAAGCTACTAAGAATCAAATTAATTAAATTTATGGTATTAAGTGATCATTATTCACTTTTATAAACCATTATAAAGTGACCAAACACTCTATTTCATTCTTGCTACGCCTCAAAGTCATAATATTCTATATAGGCTTATAGCCTTATTTTCACTATTTGTCCCTTTGTTTGATTAACCTATGTCCTTTCTTGAAGATTTAATAACACTTTATGTCACCCTATATCACCCTTAAATTCCTCACAAAGTTAAAACACTTTACTCTTCTCTTGCTTATCACTTGTTTTGATAGAAGCCCCCAAACTAGGCCTAATTAGGCCTATTCTAACCCTATAGTCCTAAAAAATGTACCTATCCATACATTTTCATTCCCAAAACAATTTAATCAGTTATAAAACATATAATTATTAATTATTAAAAAATTTGGACCTGTTCTAAAGGTTATATCTCTCAAATTCTCCTAAACACTAGTTCTAGGTTTTTAGGCCCTGTATAAACCCTTTCAGCACTTTAAATTCTATATCCTAATTATACAATGTTTCAAAGGCTCAAATACTCAAAAAAAGTTTTTTCATAATATCCTCTACCTCATACAATATGATATAACCATTCCTTGATCTTTTATAGGCTTAAAACATCAATTTCTCAATTAATTATAGGCCAAAATTGATTGTGTAGAGTAGGGATGATACTAAATTATTGTGCATTCTATTTCCATCAGTTTTTAAGATAACAAAAGGCCTCACTTAGGTTGGATAAATCTAAATACACCTTTAAATACTCTTAAATTCCCTTTATCAAGTCTTAATTCTTTCTATTCATGGAATGACATGTTTACTGTCACAATGTTGCCTATACAATATCTGAAAGTTGACATTGTTACCTTAGGGTTTAAAACAATGGTTTATTCCTCTAAGAGGATATAATTTAATTTTATTAAACACTTCATACTATTTCCTTGATTAGGCTCTTCTTTTAATATTTTTTATCATTGTCCAAGCATAGGTTCAGAGACCTATCTATCACAACCTACCTGTGTGCAAGAATACAAGATTTTCCATCATCTACCATCATTTACACTTGAATGATAGTTATTACACATCATTAAAAGGATAATATTATCTAAATTATCTTTCTTATTTATCTTCATGCCATCAAAGACTTACTACCATGCACTGTTCTACTTCTCTCCTAAAATGTAACTTTTTGGTAGTGAAGAGACAACTTGTTGACCTCCAACTAGTAACTTTACCTCCGAGATTGGTAGGTGTAAATCTACCACTTCAAACATGTATAAATATTTAAATTACATGCATTCCAATTACCATGACACCAACTCAAATTACAAGTGCATTTTCACTATTGTTTCAGAGCATAGAAACATTGACAACAAATGTTGTCAAAGTTGAAGCTATGGTGCATTTTCAATTTTAGGTGCTCATTGGATAAAAAATGGCACTTAAAACACATACAAAGGCATGTATAATGTATAGTACCAGGTTCTTGGCTTCCCATATATCTCGATCGATGAACCCACCACCTATTCTGGGCTCAAGAATGCCCTTCCCAATACAAAAAATTTATTGATTTTTAGCCTAACTTTAGGTATGCATAAAAATAAAACTATAAGTCCTATGGAGGAACCAAAATATCCTTAATTTATATGGTAAATACCTCTAATTTCACCTTTAATATAGTTTTAATTTCCTTTGATATATATCCATGGTAGAAGTTGCAGTAAAGGGTCCTAAAATATAACTTTTTGGTAGTGAAGAGACAACGTGTTAACCTCCAACTAGCAACTTTGCCTCTAGGAATGGTAGGTGTAAATACACTAATTAAATCACATATATATAGGAAAATTACATGTGATTTAATTACTGTGACACCCACTTCCACCTGAAGGCACATTTTCAATACTATTCTGGAGCATGGAAACACTGACAATAAATGTTGTCAAAGTTTAAGCTATGGTCTGATAACTTAATTTTTGGTGGTTTTTAGATAAAAAATAGCACTACCAACATGTTTATATGGGTTTATAATTTCTAAGGCCATCCTCCCATTTGGCCTAAATGAAAAACCCACCACCCATTTCAGGCTCAAGAATGCCCTTCTCAATAAAAGAAAGATGTTGATTTTTAGCCTAACTTCAGGCATGCATAAAACCAAAACTATAAGTCATATGGAGGAACCATAAGATCCCTCATGTGCATCTTAAATATCTATAATTTAAACTTTAATCTATTATAAATCACTTCTAATATCAATCTATGGTAGAAGTTCCAGTAAAGGGTCCTAAAATACTTGTTGACCTCCAACTAACAACTTTGCCTCTAAGACTGGCAGGTGTAAATCCATCACTTTAAACATGTATAAATAGGAAAATTAATTATATTTTAATGACCATGACACCCAAATCCACTCATAGGTACATTTTCACTACTGTTCTAGAGTATCAAAACATTAAAAATAAATATTGTTAAAGTTGAAGCTCCAATCTGAGAACTCAATTTTTGGTACTTGTTGGCTGAAAACTGGCATTATAAACATGTCTAAAGGGGTGAATAACTTCTACGACAAGATTCTTGGCCTCCCGTTTGGCCCATAAAACAAACCCACCACCCATTCTGGGCTCAAGATAGTCCTCAATACAAGAAAGATGTTGATTTTTAGCCTAACTTAAGGTATGCATAAAACCAAAACTATAAGTTATATGGAGAAAGCATAATATCCATTGTGTGTGTGGAAAATATCTTTATTTTTACCCTGAATCTATCTTGAATCACCTCTAAGATCAATTCGTGGTAGAAGTTACAGTAAAGGGTCCTAAAATGCAACTTTTTGGTAGTGAAGAGATAACTTGTTGACCTACAACTAACAACTTTGCCTCTGAGACCAGAAGGTGAAAATCCACTACTTCAAACACATCTAAATAATAAAATTACATGTGTTCAAATGACCATGACACTTAATTCCACTCACAAGTACGTTTTCACTATTGTTTTAGATCACATAAACACTGATAATAAATGTTATCAAAGTTGAATCTACAATCCAAGAACTCAATTTTTTGTGCTTGTTGGCTAAGAACTGGTATTGTCAACACACCTAGAGGGGTAGATAACATTTAAAACTAGATTCTTGGCCTCCCATCTAGCCCATTCGACAAACCCACCACCCATTCCAGGCTCAAGAATGCCCTTCCCAATACAAGAAAGATGCTAATTTTTAGCCTAACTTTAAGCATGCATAAAACCAAAATTGTAAGTCATATGGAGGAACCATAAGATCCTTTGTGTGTGTGGGAAATTCCTATAATTATAACCTAAATCTAGTATTAATCACCTCTAAGAGCAATCTATGGCAGAATTTGTATTAAAGGGTCCTAAAATGCAACTTTTTAGCAGTGAAGAGACAACTTGTTGACCTCCAACTAGAAACTTTGCCTCCAAGACTAGTAGGTGTAAATCCACCACTTTGAACATGTCTATATATGAAAATTACATGTGATTCAATGACCATGACACCCACTTCCACCTGTAGGTGCATTTTCACTACTATTTTGGAGCATGAAAACATTGAAAATAAATGTTTTTGGGAGGCTACAAGAAGAAATAAACTTATCATGAGCAATTATTCAGGAGCATGAAAATGCCAAGTAATTTTAATAAACTTCTCTTAGCTTCAATAATATGAAATTATTCACTATCATTTCCAACCACATGAAGGTGGAAGTTGATTTGACACCACTAACCTACAAAAACATGTTATTAAGTAACTGAAAATAAAATTTATGCAACAAAAAAATTGATTACATCTATATTTTACAAGTCAACATACCTGTGCATTTCAATCCAATGAACCACTTGGATATATTCTAATATTGATATTATCAAGAATAGCTTCATGGTTTGACTCGTGAACTTTCCATATATTCTTTTTTCTTAGCCTCCCATGATATTTTTGTAATTGAATATTCAATGCGGGAACCAAATTTGAATAGTGTAGAATCATCCTGTGAGTTTAAATGTCTTCAAACAACCATACATTTGAATTATTTATAGGATATCATCGAAGCCAAGTTCTAGTGACTACCACAGACCCAATGGGATAATCAATGTTTTCTCCATCTACAACTGGGGACGTCAATTTTTTCTTTCCATCTACACACTGACATAAGTAGTAATCTATTCTGTCTTAATTATCCTCATCTGCAATAACTATAAAACATGGCTTGCATCATAAAAAAAATTTAATGGGATTATGAAGATAGATTATCAAAATAAATAGTACATAAAGATTAATCTTCTACCCAATTGTACTAGATTGGATATATAGTCAAAGTCATGTGATGATGTCATGTTTAGAAGTTGAAATGATGGTGGAACCTGATATGTGTTGATTGGAATTAGAGGTTTAGAACTCTAGTCATCCACCCACTCTTGTGACTCACACTAATTCCAAACAAAGTCCATGCATGCATAGAAAAAACATGCTAAGTGTCACATATGAATAATCCAAGAACCTATATTTGAGCTACAAAATGAGTGGAGCTCACTTGAACCTATTAGAGTCATACAATCCTCATAGTTTTCCAAGTCTTTTTCCCTCATTAACAAGAAATATCTATGAATAGTATAATTTTCTTGACCACCATGACATATGTTCACATAACACTAATCAACCACAATTTTTTGTGTCAATCAAATTAGCAACATTGACATATTTTACCTCCTCCCTTGCAATGGTACTTTTTACACATGCTCCAACACCATCATGCTCCCTTTTTACATGGCCAGTCTTAGTGAAACTCCAAATATGTTCTACACCAGTGGTAACATGTGTCTTATTCAACAATAAAACATCCATGTGCTCTTGAATTATGATGTGCAATTATCTGACCAAATGTAATTTTGTTTGAAAATAATGTTCCTCTAAGTCAACTATCCATAGAACTTCTCAAAATAACCCTATACATAATCTGTAAAATGTGATTGATTATCATTGATATAGAAATGGTACTTCCTTAATATTTTTTGATCTTCCTCTGTACTATCAGGATCATGCATGAATGCTTTATGTATGAATATGACAAGTTGTGTTGAGCTGTAATACTACGATTGAACTTCCATTTGTGGTTTGAATGTGTAATTTTTAGAAAAGTTTACTACTGAAATAATAGAATCAAGTGGGAATGTGTCCTTTCTTATCTTGAAATGTTCATCCAACCATTCAGCCCTATGTGTGTTCCTTCCATACTCATAAACAATTTTCTCCATGAATCCAACCATAAATTTTGAAATAGGTATCTCTTTCGTAACAGGCTCACACCTTTTAGATTCTTTGCCATCATTTAATTGATAAGTCATAGATTTGTATTTTCTCAAACCAACTAATTACTATCTAATTGCACTTGTACACTCCTTATGGATACATTTTTTTAATTTTTGTAATCCATCACAAATGCTGCAATTTCTATCCAAACATGCTTTCTTATAAAAGAACTATCCATCTGGTCTTTCAAAAAATATATTTGAAATAAATTCCCTGGCTGATTTTGGTGGAACTTCTATGCCACACTCTTACAAAATGTTTTTAGTATGCAAAGAACAATGAATATGGTAAAAAATATCATAGTGCATTGAAAATTTAGCATGTTACGTACAACAACAAGTGGTGCGCGTGTGATTTATTTTTACATAAAAAAGTTTGGCCATCTCACAAAGTATTTTACTACTAATATTTGGATGTTTTTCTAAAAACTTAGAGTAAAATTATGTTTGAGTTATATCCAAGAAATGTTTTGGATGTGGTTCACAATTACAAGAACTAACTCTTCTTTTCACTACATCTCTTGGATTGGGTGAAACTCTTGTATTATCTTTATAAATTTTTATAAGTGTTTCAAAGCATCGGCTATCACCTTGTCCTTTCATGGAAGTCTAACAGAGAATGCCTAGAGCTCTTTTGTATTAGGTTCATTAAGTCTTTCACATCTTGCAATTGATTTCATTAATGTTTTTTTATTTATATCAAGTGTTTGACTTGTTTTTGAAATGAATCATTTTTTTCCTATATCATCACTTACTGCACAAGTTGTCATTATACATCGGGTAACATTGAAATCTTTGTTGCATGATTTTAGGCCTACAATATGATAAGCATCATGTAGATTCAACAATTTCATCATTTTTATCATTTTCATTATCCATATTAGATGTTCTTAGTCCTAATGTGTACATTATAGGTCTAATCTTAACCAATTTCATCAATGAAACAAATAATTGACATTTTATTATGCATTGGTTTCAAAATATTTTCATCAACTTCAACTAATTACTTATCTTTTCTATGCACAATTATTGGAGGTGTTGTTATTGGTGGAATCTATTCAGATGGTGTTTCAAAATCATTATATGTTTCCATGAAATTTTATTCATTCTTTATTTCTTCATTATATGTTTTCATAAAATTTTCTCCATTTTTTGTGGGTAAAGTATCATGCATAGGTTCTTCATCAATAAAATAAAAAACTTTAAACTTTGAATGTGAATTTCCAACATTATCTAATTTTCTATTTCCAATTTCATCATAATTCAATTAATTATTATGAATTTAATCATAATTAAATTAATTATTGTAAATTTCATCATTATTAAACTTATTATTGTCAATTGCCTAGTTATCTAAGGCATTTGGCTCATCAGGGTTAGTGTTTGTATCTTGTCTAGAATGAAATGTTTGCATTTGTAACTTGTTTTTTCTCTCAACTCTTCTAATTGCTTTAATATTTTGTTTTTCAAAATTTTCCTCTTCCTAAACATGAACCAAAGCCCATTTTGAAAAAATCAACCAAGAAAGTACTTCAAATGTGGGGTCCAAAAAAAACTACGACCAAGAAAGTACACAGAGTACATAGGGAATATCTATGGGGGCAACAATATCGATTATGGATAAAAATAGATGTTGAAAAGTGATTTTTTTTTTTTTTTTGACTTTAATGAATTCATATGCATTATAGGAATGCATACATGTCCTTGAAGTATAGGCATATACTATCAAAAAAATAAAAAAGGCTCATATTCAATGTATTATTTCCATTGTAATACTATAATATGATGTAATAAGACTATAATATGATGCATAAATACCTAATGTGATGTAATAATACTATCATATGTTGTAATAACATAGTCATATCATGCAATAAGGCTCAATATAATGTAATAATACTATCATAGGATGCAATAATACTATCATATAATGTAATAAGACTATCATATGATGTAATAAATCTCCATTATGATGCAATAAGGCTATCATATAATGTAATGAGGCTCAATATGACACATAGATCCCCAATATGATGCATTAATATCCAATACATGATGCAATAAAACTCTTGATAAGACTATGAAGCAATAAGACTAATGAATGATGCAATAAGGCTCAATATGTAAGATGAAATGAGCTAATTTTTCTAAAAATCCCATCATAGGTCCTTACAAAACTAGGTGAATAACAATTTCACAAATTGGCACTAATCACATTCATGAATTTATGCATTTGTGATGAAATCAAGGAACTTAGGGATTGTGTTTGTTATAAAATTAGGATTTAGGGTTAGGGATTTAGTGTAACAAGTTTGTGCATGTGTATATGTCATGAAATTAGAGTTTAGGGGAGTTGTACATATTTAATTGATAAAATTAGGGTTTACAATCAACATGTCATGAAACATGACCTAGTTTAGCCCTTTCAATCACATCATAGACTCCAATTTAGGTTCAATAGGTTAAAATTAGCCATATTTGCATTCATATTTACATTTTTGATTAAATTAGGGTCAATTAAGTCATACATGTTGCATCTAGATTATATAATATACTAGGCCATAAATTTGGTTTAAGATATCAATGTTGTCTAAATCACATCCCTAATTGAACCAATCAACTAATTGGTTCAATTCATGATAGATAGAATCATACTTAATTTTATCCTAAATCATATATCATGATCTTATAGTTATGTCAAGAAGGGGTTCAAATTAGCCTCCCATGCCTCCTCGATTGAATTGCCCCTATAATTTAACCTTTTTTTGCCACGTGTGTATCTCATACACTTGAAAGTGTTAAAGCTATCAGAGATGCATCAAGTCATGGAAGTTTTAGAGTTGACAATGCCCAGGGAGGCCAAATCCAATTACATATCATGATGTGTACCTCATATGTGCTTGAAAGTGTCAGCACTGTTAGAGGTGTTAGGTACTAGAAGCATTAAATATCTCTATCAAATCCTTGTGAGGCCCAATCCAATTAGATACATCACCACATGTGTATATTTTACACACACATATTTTTGTTAGAGATCTAACTATCACTTGTCTAAAAAGCATTAGATTTATCAGAGCCTTAGGATGCCTAATCCAATCAAAGATTTCCACATGTGTAGGTCTACCTGCAGAAGTGTTAGAGTTGTTAGATATGTACATATTTGATACTTAGACATGTTCCATCACTAAGCTAACAATTATAACTAAGGCCTATTCACAAATTTATCATACATACATATAAGCCAATAATGATTAAAGATTGACATCGATCCAATCAACTCATGTATAGTAAATAATTCACATGATGTGAGCCTCTGACTTGCCATTACAATACAAAAATTGTCATGTAGAGCCCTTTAAGGTCCCATCCAAATTGAGCAAGCACCGAACATTATCAATTTTTGACATGTATGTATTCAAATTATTTATATACCTCTACCTTGAATTACCTCTAAATCCCAAAGTGCATCCATATTAAGTCCTACATATAGTAGAGAACATAATTTAGTAATGAATGAACTTTAACCTCAAATCCCAAGCTAAAGCAAGAATTCTAAGACATGTACTAGTTTCTTACAGTCCACATCATAAGGTTTAAGCTCATTAAAATGAAATATGAACAAGATAATTGAAGTTATTTGTATAAAATATATAAAATTGAAACCTTGGGCGAGGGGGTGAAAACTGGTATTCTATTCTGATCAACCTTCTATATGTCATGAGCAGTTCATCATCCACATGAATAAGTATTAGGTCTCTCTGCTTAACATCATCCTTGAAGGGAAGCAGGTCTCAAATTTAAGGGACATTGTCATAGGTTTAATGTATATTGAATAAATTCAATAGATTTTGAGTTAGGGTAGCTTATACATGTGTTTTACTTGGTCAATACTAGGTCTACACCATGCCTTAATGGTTTCAAACAAAGGCCCTAGTGTATTTAGATTTTTTTTAAGCTATACATTCATCATTATAGCAATGCCATCTTAAAACCGCATCATCACTAATGGATACATGTGATCATTTCAATTTTATTAAGTTCAAAATCACATCTTATAAACAACAAAACACGTACCTAACTTGAGCGAAACATTTAAGAAAAACATGTACATACCTTGTACCCATCATCCTACTTTCATATCTTACCATCCTAATTACATAGTAAGGTATAAAACTCTATAGTATTGATAAGCACCAAGTGTTGTCTAGCTTATTTTTGAGCTTGCTATTGTTTCATCCATGGTGAGACTAGTACTAATCCCATGTCAAAGACACACTCTTTAGATGATGTGGGAATGGATGGAGTGGTTGATGGTTGTCCCATGTGTGATGGAGGGGTACATGAAGGAGGTGCACAAAATGGAGGATTAACCATATTTTCACAAGAGGTCTTAATTTTAGGTAAAATTTGAATAATGTATTTGAATACATTATGAGAATCAAGTGAATAATTGTAACAATAGAATAATATCGTTAGAATTACAATAGGGACCTCAAAATGTACCTATTGAATTAGATGCACTATATGACCTTGGAAGAAACTTAAGGGCCTTTATTCAACACATTTTAGGAATGTTTTTGGGACAATCGAAGGCATGATTCATAGCTATTGGGTTCCATTAGACAACATTCTTGAAATAGATATCTAAGAGATGCACTATTACACCAAGGCCTTAATTCTTATTTCTACTTACACAAGATTATCTATACTACATAGTCTAATTCAAGGGGTTTGCCACTTAAACACATTAGTTCAAAATTTATAAATAAAAGGGTCTAGCCAAAGATATCAAAGAAACAAAAAAAGGGTAAGATAGTATTTTAGGAAAGTAAGGTTGTAAGGTATATCCTTGCCTTACTAGGGGAAAAGTCCCAATAGTTGTTCATGTTTCAATTATCGAAAAAGGCTTTTGTTAACATGTGTTCTATTGATGAAACATATTAGTGTATATAAATATTAAAGTGCACCACGGAACATGTAATATATAATACTTGTTCAACATTTATTCTATAAAATTAAAAGTAACCAATCACATCTTGACAAGTAACAGTCAAGTATTGATACTCTAATGCATAGAAATTAGTATTCTAAAGGTTAAGTTTTGATCATAGGTTTAAAAAATGCATTTTATGACCTCTCATGATAAAATCAATTATATTATAAAATGCATAATGTGTTAGACCTTGAAACCTTAGTTATAAGTAGTTAAGATGACATGTTGAAATGGGCAAATTTTTTGAAGTCTAATATGATGTTATGGCACCTTAATTCACTATCCAAATCTAATGGGATCTTTATCATATAAGAAACATGAAATTTGGCATTTCCCCTATAAGGATGCAGGGCTAATGGGACCTTTCCCCTCTAACAAACATGAAATTTGTTTGTTTCATTTTATGTCAAAGTAATGCATACACATTGTATATTGCATTATATAACATGTACATGTTATGCAACACATACGTGTTATTCAAATTTCAGTTTAAAATTGAGCCTTTAGGCTCGAAAATGGCTTGGATTTCTGAGCCAAAGGCTTGGGACTATGCATCTCAGTTGAGACCACGATTTTTAGGAAAAACCAACAAATTTCAACTTCAATCACCAAATATGCTATAGATTTCAACATAAAAATTCAAAAAATTATAAACATTATGATCGACACATTGTCATATTTCTAAATGTATGATTTTTATAATTTTTGGGCTATTTTAAGGGTTCAAACTATATTTATTTCTAAGAATACCTTTTTTAGGCCACTACATGCTACGCCTATACATGCCTATTGATGTTTATCTAATTTGTTTTTCATTGATCCAAATGCAAAAAAAATTATATGGTAAAAAACTAGGCCTAATTCTACACACATTAAAAAAACAATTTTCATTTTTTTTGAGGTAGTTAGTGTGGGTCAAATGGCTGACTATCCATTTTTTGTCAGTTTTTAGGATCTACTTAATTGAAAAATTAATTTAAAAAATCATCAAAAAATATATATATAAAGTTCGTAACACACTATAAGATCTTATATAAATATTCATTGAAGGGTTTCTAACAATATTTAATGATGCTCAAAAAATGATGGGTTGCACGACCATCTATCTAATATGTTTTATTAAAAAAATAGGATGTTCTCTTTAAATTTTAGATTTTTGACTTATCTATACTTAACCATTTTTTTAGAAATAGTTTTTGGAAAATAGACTCAAAATGCTACAATTCATGTTTTTACATCATCTTCAAATTTTGAGTGTAACCATCTCTAATTATCTACATAAGTTTACATTTCTGAAATTTTAGAAAAATCATGTCTACGGGTAGGCCCCTTTTTGTCCCCCAAGTTGGTGTACTTACCCAAAACTTTGTCATGGTCATAAACATATGATGGTGAATAATACTTAGTGATACATTAAAAATGATTGATTGGATTATGATGATCAATGACTTATTATAGAAATGAAGAATGCATAGGTGTCTGAAGACAATAGACATATATATCCTCTCATCAATCACCTATCCAATCATCTAATATGATCATGTCAACAACATCTAAAATCCAATATCTAATCATTTCTCCAACATATATATCATCATCCCCTTGTCAACATCCCAAATCATTAAATCAAACATCTAAGTCAAATCATCTATCTAACAACTAACATCTCTAACAATCCATCATCATCATCCTCTCATATATCTTGTCCTCTCTCATCATTATTACCTCTTAGATTGGATAACTACACCATCCTAAGGTCCATACAGACTATGTAGGTAGGTGTCTGAGGCCAAGTCAACCACAATCATGTAATTTTCTACATCTTCTCTATCTCATCTTTCACAAGCACTGATGTCAATATGGTCAACTGTTCACTCCTCTACCTAACCCAACTCATCCTATCCAATCCTTCCTCATCATGATCTTCCATCATCAATTCATACATCAGTCAAATCTTCAAGATAAAATGTCAATCAATCATTGACTAATCAATCATCCAATCTGAGACATGCATCTCTCCTAGACATGTGTCCTTACCCAGGATACATCTAAATCTTGCAACTCTCCTCATAATTTAAAGCTTATGGTTTTGTCCCTCAAGTTAGGCATGTCTAGGGCCACAACGTTATCATATTTCACTCCCCCACATGCATTTGTGCCAGGGGCATCATCAATATCATCAATATCATAGATCATCGATTGATAGCCTTGCAACACATCCATTTCTATCATTTACATCCACCACATCTATTACATCCCTTTTATCTATTTTTAATCTATTCTCTTATCCATCACCTAATTTTTCCCTCTTAAGGAGAACTACATCATCTTGAGGACTTTTAAGACTATGTAGATAATGCTTATTGAGTTCAAAGTGCCCGAGGATAGCTCAATCACACTGAACAATTATTATGATTTGAATTTTGGTCACTTAATCATATCATTTATCACTTATGCTCTCATAATCACTTGACATATGATTTGAGATACACCCATCAATTATTTAATAAATCTTGTCAAATCATTGCCTTGTTTAGATCGCATCTCTCCTTAGCATACTCCTTGAGTGAGATACATCTAAAGATTTTATCCAGTCACCCAATCTAAGTTTCATCTCTCCTTGGCATGCATCCTTTCCTAGATACAACTAAATCTCACAGACTCATATCATCATCCTGTTACAACTTGTTCCCATTTGGGTCATGTCTAAAGTGATGACACCATCATTTCCACTTTGTCACATATGTCTTTGCTTGGACATCATTAATTTTTATCCCATTACTTGTGTCAATATCATTCTTCATCCATCATCTTCCCAACACCCCAATCCATTTTCTGTATTCATACATCTTGCCCCTTGTTTCTTCTTTTGTGTGGCCATCCATCTCGTCCCTTTACGCATGTCCCCTAGAGGGGGCATCATCCTTCCTAACTTACTAAAATTAATCCACGAGTGTCTTTTTTCTTTGAAATACCATTACTTCTTCTAGTCACAAGGCCCTTTCAAAGAAGAGCAAAATGTATACATCCAAATCTGCTTGTTCCTCTGTCGTTACTAAATTCATCTAGTTTATTGATAATTCATCTTAATGTCCTATTACTAACCCCTCCTAATTACTAGTCCAAAATTTTATACACTATTTATATAATCTATTAACCTTACCCTTCATCCTACATCAATTAATTCTTATACTATCATCCCATTTATTATTAATCCAACTTATCTATTATTTTATAAATTTTAAATTCCCTCCTACCTACCCTCACCTACTCCCACTTTATTCTATAAATCACTTTCTAATACCTATGCAATCAACACTTAATCATCATATTGAATGGAATATAGAGTCTTTTACACTATGATCCTCCACACTCTTCCTCCCCTAGAATCCTCCAAAGAACTTTGAATTCCTTTGAAATTATCTCTATTCTTCTATAAAAAAAAATGCACACCCACATGCACAAACAATGAACTTCAATGCTAAATACTTCATGTCAATAGGATATTTTTAAATATTTAATCATATGCTACCAACTTGTTAATTGTCTATCAATCCATTCATTATCACCATTACTTTATGTTATCAATGTTATGAGTTTACATCAAATAATCCAACATTTGTATCAAACATTTAACTTGTCAATTTTGTCATCTTGGGGCACATCACTCATTTTGAAAGTAAATTGGTTGCATAATAAAGGTATAAATCTCTTATTTTCATAATTATTCACATCTTTTTTTATCTACCTTTTTTAGTTTTGAATTTTAACATGAGTTTAGATTGATTTGAAGTGATTATTTCATTTGAATCTCCATATTGAAATTCTAGTTAATACACTTGATTAAGGTGCTTCATTTATATATATAATTTTCAATTATAATATATACATTTTATTTGTTGGATGTTTTATGGTATTATGTTTTTTTGTCGCCCAAGTTTGTCTAAATCAATTTACAATAAGAATAAAAATTATAAAATAAAAAATGAGAAAATGAATATATAGTTTTATTAAATAAGAAATTTAGAAAATAATAATAATAATGAAAATTACTGACTATTTCATATTTTTTATTAAATGGCATTTTGATGTGGGAAAAATACGAAACATAGAAAAAAGAAAAGTACACAATTCCAATGCACATTGTTTTTATTGGGTATATCTGATTTACAAAGTGCAAAAACAATGCTAAAAAAAGTACTGCTTAGATCATTTTTGGTTGGCCTCAAATAAGAAACATCTGTAAAAAATAATATATAAATTATACATTAAAATGTATAAACCATATTAGAAATGACAAAACACTAAACATACACCGTTTGATTTCTTTTTTTACTTTTTTCATGAATATTTAATTTAACATTATATAGTATGAGTCAATTTAATACACTACATTTCTTATAAAATCTAATTTCATTTATGATTATGGTGGGATCTTTTCCTTTGATCATATCATTTGGAAAATTTTATTTTATACTTAAAAGTCAGATTGATATTTATTGTTAAGTTAACCGTTTGAGTTCAAGTATTTATATCTAAGAATTTTTTTGGTCTTCATAATTTCATATATTTAGATATAATATAAACATTTTATATTTGAACTATAAGTTATACATGATTGTAATGAGTGTCTACATTTCATAATATCATAGTCTCATAGCATTTTGGGTTCAATGTTACATTTGGGAATCCACATGGTAACACGTAATTTTCCTTATAGAAAACACTTGAAAATGAAGGATCACAATCCAAATTTATATATTAAAATTCTACCATATATCACTTCACACTTTAAACTAATAAAAATTATTGCCTGATTCCCATGTAAATAGTGGAGTGTCACTTTAGTATTGTGAGTTGTGGCTATTCACTTGCAAGTGTTTTCCACATGACAAAGGACATGTCATTAATTATTATCCTCAACTTAACTCTTAACCCAATACGTCGATGGAGTATGACAATACGAGATGGAGACACACATTACGATCATGCATAAATTGTGGGTCGAAGCTAGAAAACTTATATATTATCTCTGTATATGGAATCATGGATACCACGAAGTTTAAAGACAGAGATTTTCATATAGTGTTATCTTGAGGATAGATATTTCCTTGACTTCTCCGTGCACATGGTTTTTCTCAAATGACATGATCACAAGAAAGGCTCCCTTGCTGGACACAACAAAACATCGTGAAAATTAAGTCATTATATATTATCCTCTAACTGATAAATGCTACTTTGCAACAGAGTAAATATGTTGACCATATAAATATGAAAGAAAATTGTCAAAATTTTACATAAATATTACATATTGTAGCAGGCACTAATAAACAACACAATAAATATCATATACTTATAAACATAAATGTATGCAGGGAGATTCTAATTAAACTAAATCCTGACATAAGGACAACACATTAGATAAAATATGGGTTTTACAAAAATTAATTGAACATCTTGAATTTTATTATTAATTTGTACTATTCATTAAACAATAACTATTGTAATTTGAGATTCTTCCTTCAAGTTCTTCTTTTTTATGTAGTCTAGAACATTTATTTGATTTTAAAAGTTTAATCTTGTCAAATAAGTTTATTCTTAATCCAAATTTTTATAAATACATACAGTCAGTAAATCTTAATCTTGTCAAACAAGTTTATTCTTAACCCAAATTTTTATAAATATATACAGTCAGTAAATCTTAATCATACTTAAAACACACACATACATTTAAAAAAAAACAGTAACAATAGACAATGTAAATACATTTCTTCTTAATTAAATGAAAAGAGAATAAGACAACACATGAGATAGCCTACCAAAGAAAACAAAATATGAGAATCAACAAAACCACAACAAAACAACTTGCAAAATGCAATTATAATTGATTGTCCATGAAACAAAACCATCAAAATAATCTATTTATAATGAGATTATCCACCATTTATTAATGAGATTAATAATTAAAATTAATTACAATTAGTACATCATTCTCATGTAAATACTTACATTTTGCATTGATAATTTATCGATTTCACCATACACTTGTATTGATAATTTTAAATTTTCACTATGAATAATCTTAAATTATTTTAAGATTTTACTATGTATTACTCATTATTTTTGCATGGAAGTGGCATGCCAAAAATTTAAAAACATGGACTATAGTCTCAAAAGAAACATTTCCACATGATACACTAATAAAAATTCCATAAAAATGTTGATTTAAAATATATATAACAAATAATAATCTAATTATGTAAAATTTCAAGTGGCCGAAGCAGATAGGTTACATAAAAGAATTTAATAAGCAAGGTGAAATATCTATATCTTATCTATGGTATTATAAACAAGGGCGCCATGCATCAAGTGCCTGCAGGGTTAGTGTAGAACTGAAATTTGTTCTAAGAATTTTGTAAATTTTTTGGACCTTAAATTTAATGATAATTTTCATGGAGACATAATTTTATAACCTGCTAGCTATTTAACTTTACTATGTCATGGCAATGAATTATTTAGCAAACATTTTTTTCTTCACAGAGTAGTATTTTCTTGTTGAATAATTGACTGAGATAGCTCTTGTTTCAATAGACCACCCTCTGATGAAGTCTCATTCATATTATAATCTGGCAAGATCATATCATATAGTAAAAGGTGAATATGAAATTGCAGGATACTACTACATGGCTTTAATTAAGGAAATCATAAAAGCACAGGAATTTGTGTTTCCTAATTTTGGGTTGGGACATATTCAAATGAAGTTAGGAAATCTTTAGAGTTCTATGTCTAATTTTAAAAAGGTTCTGGATGTTCACCCTAAGAATTGTGAGACCTTAAAGGTTGTGAGACACATATATGCTCAGCAAGGACAGGTAGAGAAGGCTTTGGAAGTTTTCATAAAGGCAACTCATATAGACCCACGTGATGCACATGCATTTATTGAGATATATTAGCCGACCCAATGCAGCATTTGATTCGTTAAAGACAACAAAGTCTCTTTTGATGAAGCACATAGAAGAAATACCATTCTAATTTGTAAATAACATTGGGGTTTTTCATTTTGAGCATGATGAACTAGAGTTAGCTCAAAAAGAATTTATGGAGGCAATAGGAAGTGGCATATGGATTAAAATTTTCAACAGAAAAATAGATTTCCCTGGTGTTGATTCTACAAAAATTTTAGTGCAAGTTAAGGAAATGGATTTGTTTTGTGGACTAGAAGAAGAGGGTGTTTCACTTGAATTAGCTTGGGATAAAGTTACAACACTATTTAATCAAGCTAGGTTGCTTGAACAATGGCATGAGACTCCAAAAACCAAATATTTTCTATAGGTTGATATTGTTCAAGTTTCATAATAATGTGGGATGTATATCAACAACTTGTACATGCTGATATTGTTCAAGATTCCTAATAATGTGGGATGTATATCAACAGCTTGCAACCATGGCTCAAGCTTGAAATGATATCCAACTATACCTAAAATTGATTGGGGACATAATGGTTTGCAATGGTTTTTAGCTCATTTAAAAATAACTTGAAAGATATAATGGCAATCACAAAGTGGAAAAAATATTATCTTTATAATTTTCATACCATAGTTGCAGTTTTATGGTAGTTTTCATCCTCGAAATGGCAACATAGGGATTTATATCAAAATCCATATGGAAATGGGCACAAGACATAAAAATCTCAAGAAATGGGGCAGGGGGAAAATTATATATCAACAAAGTCTCCTTTTCTTGAAAGGTAGACTTTGCCCCAGCTGACTTGCTTTTATGATTGGTAGCATCACAACAGGGTCTACAATTATGTTCTACAATTTTTTGAATGCTGATTTTTTTTTTAATCATAGCGACATAATTTATGTTTCATATGTAGAAATAATCCAAGAAAACAACCAAACTCATCTTTTAGATAATATGTCACATTTCTTCTTCTCTATTGTTTGTGATGGTACAATGGAGATCTCAACACCCTTAGATTCTGTAATTCTTGATCCATTGGAGCCCTCAACACCTTTAGATTGTGTAATGTTGGAACCTAAATTAGGTGTTACCATGATGTTACTAGAAACAATCTCCAAAGGTTTTTCTAGTGTAGAAGTAGAATAAGATGGCTTATTGACCATATCTGCCTATCTTATTAACCATGTGCCAAGTCCCTATGGGATTTAGAATAGAATTAAATATGTTCTAAAGAATTAAAAAATAGTTGAAGAAAATAATATAAAGATAAAATAAAGAAGGCTTTAGAGCACATTGGTTGACATAACAATTGATTAACATCTAATTTAAACCAAATTTATCATACATAACACTCTCTGTGTGTGTGTGTGTGTGTGTGCGTGTGCGTGTGCGTGTGTGTGTGTGTGTTTGTGTAAGACTAAATAAATGTTAAAGGATTATATTTATGTTAAGGGACTGTATTTATGAGTCTAAAGTCATATAATGGTAAGTTACAAATTATGGATTCAATTTGCACTAAGACCATATCAATTCTAAGAGTATCTGAATTAAAATAATAAAACAATTTGATATTTTTAAGTCACATAAAAAGAAAGGATGTTGAGTCTCATGGATAAAACAGACCTCCTCATTTGATAGTGCAGGGAATATCATGGAATAAAAAAAAATAGACAATTATAAAATTTAAAACCCTAACCTAAAAATAAGAACAATTATATTTTAGAATAATAAATTCAATAATTTAATAGATTTTGGAGACTTATGTTCACAACATGTAAAATCATTAAAAAAATAACTTAATAGAAATAAATTAGTTGGTTATATTTCATTGAAGTATCATCCCCCAACCTTCACTCACAAAAGGAACAAGTTCTTACATGCATTAGACAACTTTCCCTCCTTTCTCAAAATAATTAATCCTACAAAAAAGCCTAGCCACCATCATATAACATGAACATTAATAATTGTTGATTTTTTTTAGGACCAACTAGAATTTGTAACCTAAAATATTTCCAAATTTACAACAGGTATAGTTATATAATTAGTTCAATCTGTATGGTTTGAAATGTGGATTGATTGAAGAATTGTCTCAAGTCACATTGTTTAGGGTTCTCCATAGGTTTGATATCATTTTATATTTTTTCATAAATAAAATTAAGACTCAACATAACCTCTTTCATAGGATTTTGATATCATTTTTTATTTTTTCATAAATAAAATTAAGACTCAACCTAACCTCTTTCATAGGATTTTGATATTATTTTTATTTTTTTCATAAATAAAACTAAGACTCAATGTAACCTCTATTAACAATATATATGGTTTGGAATATGGAGGAGGCATTGACCATCTTAAAGCTTATATACCCTTAATAGGGCTACTAATGTGTCCACTAGTGTTAGCTATTGAAAACCAAAATGTTTGCATCCCTAAAGTGTTACGACTGCTGAAAAGATATTTATTCCAAATGCTTCTTTACCATTGTTCTAATTTCTCTCTACCATTAACATGTGGTCATGCCATGTCCCTGTGATAAAACCTTAAACATTAAAATGACTAATTATCATATCAGTCTTACATAATTTAAAAACTTTTTTTAAGAGGACCTACCCTGCACCCAATTTTGATTGTAGATTGATCCAACCAAATTCCTCATATCTTTTAAAGATTGCAATTACATGTCAAATAATTTTTTGGGTTTTATATTATATAATTTTGAAAATTTTCAAAGCACCAATAGAAATATAAGGAAAATATCACAATTTTACTTGTACATTGATCCAACCAAATCCTTCATATTTTTCAAATATTCCAAATACATGTCAATGAATTTTATAGGTTTTATATTGTATAATTTTGAAAACATTCCAAGTAACAATAAAAATATAAGGGGAATATATACACACAACCTAGACAAAATTGATTTAATTATTTTCTTATTTTTCTTGTAGATTGATATAAAAAAAGTATTCATATTTTTTTAAAAATTCCAAATACACGTTCAAGAATTTTATGAATTTTAAATTATATAATTTTGAAAAAAATTAAGCACTAATAGAAATATAAGGATAATATGTACATTCCTCGAAGACAGAAGTGATTTAATTATTTCCAATACCAAAATAAGTTTCCAAAGGCATATAGAAAACTGCAGCCTTTGATGAGAAGTCCAAACCTTGTAGCAATGGTCGAGCCACAAGTAGTAGCTATAAAGGTGGAGATGATGAGGGCACATGGTAGACAGATACTAGTATAACCAATGCTTTGTATACATACTCATGAGTACTCAATGACTGCTTGATGAATGGTGCTACTACAACGAGCACAACCATTGAAATAATATGCAGGCTCTAGAAAAGGTTGGGTCCATGGTAGTTCCAACTGTGGTGAGAAGGTTTAAAATCATTGTAGTGAACCAATGATTCTTGAAAATAAAGAGATTCATTATGAATATTAGTGATAAGATGTTACAACAAGAAATGAAAAATTTGTGTTGATTTAAAGAGATACATGTTACAAACTTGCCTCTACCCCTAAGCTAAATATTGAGCCATACTCATTTATTATTGTCACTGTTCAATGATTTGGGCTAGTTATAATATGAAATGCTATAATTAGGGCTAGTTATACTATGAAATGCTATAATCAGGGCTGGATATACTATGAAATGTTATAATTAAGAAATTGAATCAATAAAGTGCCTCAAATTCATGGGTAGATATAACCAAAGAAATTAATCACCACTATGGTAACCTTTGTCTCTAGGGCAAATGGAACATTTATGTATATATTACTAGGGTAAATGCAACATTTGTGTATATATATTCTTACACCATGTGTTTATTGCACCTATAATTTACTTAATTTCTTTAGATTCCATGACTATCGTAGATCCCTCTACTTCCATTTCTATCCCCACATCTACTGCCACCAATGACAAAAATCTATTAAATTAATCGCCCACCATGGTAGTCATGCCCTTTTGCTTTAGCTCTCCAATAAATCTCAACTTGTCTTCTGGGAATGATTGGGCATGAACTTCATTTTTTCTTAAATAAATCGCCCACCATGGTAGTCATTCCCTTTTGCTTTAGCTCTCCAATAAATCTCAAAACAATAGAGTAGGAAGAAACTCATCTACCTATTTCTTTGTTCACCTACATTACTATTGGGAACTAAATAATTGTAAAAACATAGTAAGTGAAGACATGACACTCGGTGGGGATATCCATGAAATAGGACTAGGTTTTCATTGGAATGGGGAATAAAAATGAATGAGGGATGAAGAAGAACAAATGAGGGACAAAGATTCGGTGGTCAAAATTCAATACATGAATCAAGTCACATTTTTCTAAAAACTCGCGATTTTTTTTAGGGTGGTTATTTTTATGATTTTTTGCAATTTTTTGGTGCAGTGACTGTTTGACTAAAAAAATCATGTTTTCCAGGTTTCAATAAATCATTTTTGGTGATTTTAATCATGATTTTGATAACTTAAAAATCACTTTTGCACAAATGTGGTAAATTCCTAGTAATCAAATTAGCCACACCAAGAACATATCCTTGCTGAAAAATGGAACATATAAAAAGCCTAAGCATTGTAGGAATGGCTCACATGACTTGATTCAGCCTCCATCATTAACACCATGCATTGAAACAAGTATCAATAAAAGGTAAGCAAGGGAAGTATGTTCTCAATTATTGTTTGAGATTTGGCCTAATAATCAATTAAGCTATAGTTAGCTCTTAAAAAAAGAGTAAACCAAGAATTTGAATGGAAATATATTCCCATGTCGTGTATTCTTGAAACAGGTAAAGGTCACCAAAATCATGTCAACTGTAAAGGGAAAAATTAAACTTATTTCCAAATCATGTAAAGATTTCATGTAACCATGTTAATGTAGAGAATGCAAAGCAATCTTGCTTGAGCTAAGTTATTTGATCAAGCAACAAAGATTTTCAACTAAACAATGATTATCTATCCCCTTATCAAGAAGAGCGAAATTAATTATATTCTGGTTGAGTCTAGATAAACAAGAAAATTACCTTCTCCATTGTCATTGGCCCTCATGACAAAGAAAATATATTTGACTAGAGGTATCAGCGTCAATGTGTATATGATTAATGGCAGGGAGCCTAACACATCTTTAATGTCATTAATGCCTTGTGGAAATGTACTACAAAAGACATATAAAGGAGAGGTCCCCAGATCTCCATATACAACTCCAAGGCTCTGAAATGCCAACCTTAAAATAGTCAATGTTGTTAGATCCTAAACAAGAAACAAAAAAAATTTGAAGACAATTAAACCAGTTTCCTCCAAACATTATATACCAAGCTTATCAAGGATTTCAGTTCTCATTCTGTTATTATGTGACAATAAGTCCATGAAAATTGCAAAATGGCATCGACTAGATATTCACAAAACATTTTGGTTTTGCAAGTAGACTATTATAAATTTATCTCTCTGTTTTCTTAAAAGAATGCAAACTTCTGAATGACATATTAGAGAATAAGAATAAAAAGGAAGATAATGACTAAGACTAAGACTAAGCCAAAATTCTTTTCAAACTTAAAGTACTAAAAAATATTCTTAAGGTTCGCCTACATGCCATATTGAATAGATACCAAATTTGGGAGACTCTTATCTAAGAAAGATCTTTAACCAAAACCACCCATTTAAGAATTGTGAACTTAAAGGTACATGAACTGGACCATATAGGGTTGATCCTGAGCATCCAATGTGTCTCATCATCGTTACTCATCCACCCACACTTCAGTTTCTCAACCACACAATATTTGGGCTTGGAATAGCCGTATTAAAATGTTAATCACAACAAAGGACCATTTTATCACTAAGCTGAAATTGATCCCTCTGTCCACTACCTCAATTTTATCATATTCATCAAAAATGATGAGTCACTCAAAATAAGATGGATTATAATTCTCATTTATAAGGAAGCTCCTAGGATCAATGAATTAGCGCTCTTATAATCCAAAATCATGTCATTGGAGCTTATTGGGATTATTGAAGGCCAAGAACATTATACACACAAAAAAAGTGAATGCAAAACCGCTCGCAAACATTGTTGTTCTTTTGCTCCTCACAACACTTGCTAGCTTTTTCCATTCCAACACAGGATAACAACAGAGTTGCCATTTCCAAGTTATTTCAACTCCATAGGAATCATCACCTACAATACCTTTAGATTGAATAGCGGAGCTAATTTTATGAATATTTAGCCCCTCAATTAGAGCACTGATATTCAACACCTTAGAGCCCTCAATCAAAACCCAAAGAGACATTTTTGATTAAAATAAACTGAAGAAAGGAGGAGCAGAGACAAAAGTTAAGAGGATATATCCTCTAGTTGTTTTTAGGATGTTTGGTGGCAGTGAATAGAGGGATTCGAGGACTCCAATAAAAAATCCTGTGTTTGAAGGTACTCAGCATTGATTGCATAAGCAACCATACAACAGATTGTAGTTAAGCGTAGCCAATGAAGATATATATATATATATATATATATATATATATATATATATATAAGAGCAAAGCCATGTGTCATGTTCTAAAATGGAATTTGCTAAAATGGAGGATGTGGTTTTTTTAAAGAGTTGTGCAACTTGATATCATAATTATTTTTATTGCCAATAAAGTTTAGGGTTATTATTGATGACATCATCCATTTGCCCCTTTAATAACATCTAAGTCAGTGCTACCAATCAAGATGCAGTTCAATATATTTTTTATAATTTTTGTTAAAAAATGATCAAATTAACTATTAATTTTTTTTAAATATTTCATTACTTAAAAAATAAAAAATTTATATCGATGAAGAAAGAAAAGTTTAATAAAAAATTAGACGAAATTAATTCTTTTAATTATCCCTTTGAAAACTAAAAACAACTTGATATTTTTCATCATTCAAACATTTGAATTTTTTTTGTATTATTTTTTTTCCACGTCACGAAATGAAAGGGAGTAGCCGGCGTTTACAGTAGAAACGCGTTTACGCCGGAACAGATAAAACTAATGTGAGAGAAAATGGCGGCTGCGTCGTTGTAGCGGCGCCTATCAAAATCTCAATGCCACGTACGCTTTTCTTAGTCATTAAGTTTTTTCATGCGCAACTAACATTTTTATTAAATTCAACTTATCTGACCTACACCAATTGCCTGATGGACATGTAAGAGGACTAGCTGCCAAAATTATATATATTTTTTATATTAATGATGATTTCTGGTGAAAATTGTTAAATCATCATCAGCCACGGACGCTACCACATAATTAGTTGGATGTGGAGTAGCGATCAAGTAATTTTCAAAAGGCTTTTCAATTGAGAGGCAGGTGATTATTTAAGATATTTTTCTACTGGTTTTGAAGTTTTCATTTGAAGATTTCAACAAAGATGGCAAAGACGGCGAGAGGGCAGAGGGAGAAGAAGGTCTCGCAAATTTTAGAAAAATGGCAGCGGTCGAAGTTGTGTGATTATATGAAAGGTAGAAGAGCAGGTCGCAAGGGTTCACGGAAAGGGTGCATGAAAGGAAAAGGAGGACCTGAAAATGGGGTTTATACTTACAGAGGAGTTAGGCAGCGTACTTGGGGTAAATGGGTTGCCGAAATCAGAGAGCCCGACAGAGGCAAGCGACTTTGGCTGGGCACCTTTGAAACTGCCCATGAGGCTGCTGTTGCATATGACCATGCTGCTCAAATCATGTATGGCCCTTCTGCCTGCCTCAATAATCCTCATAATTCTAATATTAACGAGTTAAATCCAATGGTAGAGCACTGCTCCACCCCTGACATTAGCGAAGGAGATCTGCGTGATATTAACATAGACGAGATTTTGATGATGTTTGACGATGGAGGAGAGGAGAAATATTCATTAGAACAGCTCAGCAACGAATTACATTCCAGCGTCTCCTATCAACCAAACTAATTTGTGACTACATAGGAATATAGATTCATGTCATCACTGGTAACCATTTATGTTCATTCAAGGATTTTCTTGTATAACAATGGGAAATATTATGAAAGAAAATCGAGATCTTAACATCTTAATGGGGGTTTTTGCTAATATTTTGTTGTTATTTGCAGCCTGTGTTTGTTTTTGTTGCTTTCGTTGGTCACTGTGTTTTCAGTCCTGCCGATATGAAGTTGCTTGGGTTTATCTCGTTACGGATTGATTTATCTGCCACGTTGTTAATCCACGTGGCAAGCTACGAAGGGCATCTTTATCAAGAGGAGGCAGAACCCAAACTTATGCCGCTGCTGTGTTGTTTTATTACATGCTCACTCGCAAAGGGTTGCTGCCATATTAAATTTGAAGGGCTATTGTAGGGCTATACTTTTTTTTAAATTATTCTATTAAACTATTTTAACAGTTAGCTCAATTAAATTTTAAAAGTCTGGTTTTCACAATCAAAGAGTCCAAGAACTGTAGTTTGGTATTTCCTGATCAATAGATTTGGTGCGGTATTTTTTTAAAAAAAAATTGTAAATTATTTTTGATTAAATTGTTTAAATCTATAATCAGGGAATTTTATAAATAGTCTAGAGTTTATTAACAAAAATTTGCAATTTAATATCACATTGAATCTTTTAATAATTAAATTTTTATTTTCAATCAATTTAAAATAGAATTTATAAAAATATAATTCAAATTTTAAAGTTTATTTTGTCAATGATATAACTTAGTATCAATATTTACACCAATTTGATTTCTTGTTATTAAGAAAAGTTGGTTTTGGATTTCTTCCTAACATTATATAAACAATGATTTAAGTATTGACAATTGCGTCAATGGTTGCATTAGATCATATAAAATATATTTCATTTACTCATTAATAAAATACAGGGAAAACATCAGATCCCATTCTTATAATGAAAATTAGTTGAAAAATACATTTCATTTACTCATTAATAAAATACAGGAAAAATTAGAGAAAGGAAACTCTTTCTTAATAATAAATATTTTTCTATATTTTTATAATGATTAATATATTATAGAAAAAGTTGTATGACTTCATTAACTTCATATATATTTTAATATGTCCTTAATAATCTCATTAAAATTATAGAACATTATAATTTATTTTTGCAGCTGAACTTGGCACTGACCTATTTGAGTGTCAATGGCAATTTGAGGAGGACCATGGGATTGTGGTAAATGCATGTTTAAATGATTTTTTTTATTATTGTTTAAAACATGAGTTTCTTAACTTGGTTTCATGTGTACTTGTTAATTTTATAATAATTTTTGTATTTAAATAGGTTTGGCTACAAGTGAGATAGGAGCGTAGTACCTAAAATTGAACCTTGGAGCAATACAAGGCATTCGAGATATCTCCATCTGCAAGCAAGGCATCCCAAGGAGAGTCTTCTTTAAAAAAGGCAAAGAGAGGGAAACTATTTGTTGATTAGGATGTTGTAGATGATGTATTTATTTGTATGTCTATATGGTAGTTTACACATTTTTGGAAATGTACATGTGTATATGATGTATTCACCTGACATTAGATACTATGTTGTTAGACATGATGCAATTTTTTGTATGCCTATATGGCAATGCATGTATTATTGACATTATATGCCTATATATGGTATTTGTACATGGTATTCTTATTTTTTACATGAATATTTAAGAAAACCAATGAATTAAATCTTGTTTAAATCACTTGTGTTTAGATTATTATAAATGATTGGTTTTGAAGTATTCTTAAGGATAACAAATGTGATGAGATTGAGAATAAATTGTTAGGATAATGTTGCAAAGCAGACCCTTATAAAAAATAAAGAATATCTATGATTGAATTTGAATTATGTTTGTATGATAATGCATAGGTATAGAGGAGAAGTCTAAAAAACATCATTAGCTGGTTCTAAACCCAACTGATGACATTCACTTGCTATGGTTTGATTTGAATCTTCTTTCATAAGCTAGCTCCTCTTTTGACTCTTTGGGTTGAATTTAGCTTCTTAAACCTAGTACTTATTCCTTGTACTCTTAGTATCACCTCCTTGATGGCATTGACCTTTGTCCATACATCCTTTACCTCATTCCATTCATGTATCATTCACAAACTTCCTCTCAATCTCTTTCTAGTTTATTCCTAGGCACCTTCTCTGGGTCTCAAGGACCAAATCTTTGTCTATGTTTCAAGAGCTCAACCTGTTGTCACATATAGTCTTAGACGATCATAAAATACTTAGTATAACCCCCTTCAAGTACTTAAAAAATAACATACTCTCATTCCACACCTTATGGACACAATACTTTCTCAAGGCTTGAAGCCTTTTTTAACTATATTTTTCCTTGTACATAAAAGTTATGATTGTTTAAGAGATTATAAGGGAATTTATAGGTACACTCTATCCTTTTCCATGTCTTTGTCAACTCCACCTATAACTATCACTTCCTTCATTAGCCTACCCTCATTTAGGCCTAATTAACCCTATTCTAAACCCTCAATCCTAGAATCCATACAAAACCACACAATATAAAGTTAAAATATTTTTATTCATCTTGCACATGTATAGGGTAACAAGATTACAAATTTTCATTAAATTCTTCTGGTTAATTCTCTTGGAAATGCCTCAAGCTTGCTAATCTAGGGTTTCCCATGCCCTGTACATACTCTCCAAAGGACCAATTTGACCTTACCAATGATATTATTTTCTTTAAAACATCCTCATGACATCTAAAACATCTCATAAAACATTTCTAATGACCAAAAAACCATCTTTGCCTTTATGCTTTTGAGACTACCTATGGGAATTTGAGCCTACCTGTGGGGATTGCATGAATTTTGGAGTGTGAACACCATTTCAAGGTGTTTAATAGGTTTATAAATATCTTAACATACTTATAAAATAATTATCTAAGCTTTTAACCCTCAAACACACCTTAAAACTCCAAAACATATGCATGCATGAATTGTGACCATTATGAGACATGAAGGGGACTGTGACAAAATAATGAGCACCTAAACTTGTCATATGACCTTACCAAGATTATATATGGGTACATTAAGTTATTAATACAAATTTAACCAATTTTAAAGTCATTTGGATGTGTAATTTTTCCTGTAGACCCTTTTTACCACAATTTACCTTGAGCTGCCTGCATGCTTTCTTCATGCCAAAACTTGTCTTTCTTCAAAATTTTACATGAAAAACTTGAATTTGATCACTTATATAGGAAAATATAGGATTTAAAAATCATATTATATGGTTTTAAGACCTCTCCATGTCCTAAACTACTTTCTGGCATCCAAAATAAATAAAACTTCTAGAAATCTCCAATGGCTGCCTTAATGACTACAATAGGACTGTGTCAAAACAACAAGAAATTTCAATATTTATAGGAGATTAAGTATGTCATGGGATTTTTTTATGTGATGGATACCATTTTTACTAAATTTCATGCTTTGACTCAACCTGTAGATGCCCCAAACTAACCAATTTTACCAAGGTAGGCTCCAATGTTGATCATGATTTGACATAGGGTTGAATTTACTAAAATATTGAATAGTTTACATTATAAAAAATACAAAAATATATATTTAATGGGTATATTAGGTCATAATGAGCCTCTCCACCAAATTTTATGATTAGATCTGACATATTTAGGCCTGAAGGCCCATTTTGGTAAAAACTAGTGACACATGTCTGCTTGGTCAAATTTCACAAATGAGTCATCATCCTATTTTGACTTGGTTTTTTTATGGATATAATTTAGGATAAGTATAAAAATAATCATTATAACTGGTGTCAATTTACTTGATTATTTCATCTTCAAGATTCCCTTACTAATAAAAAATTACTCTTTGATTCTTAGGCTTACTAGTCACTTGACACGCGTACCTATTTTTTGAATATATAGAGATAATTTTCATAATTTTTTAATACCAATTAATTATAATTTAAATCATTCTCTACCTCCTTACATCATTTTATTGAAAAATTTGCTTGTAGTCTCTTCTCTAGTTTTGACTAGGCACAATCCCTTGGGTTCCAAGGACCAAATCTCACTTTAGGTTTAAAGAGTATAATAAAAATTATCTAATGGTATTCAATGGTCAAATAATTCCTCCCCAAACCTATTTCAACTGTTCATACCTACTTCACCTTTCAACAATTTTCCTTGGGTGTTCACTATCCTTCACACTATGTAGCCCATTAGGTCTCTAGGACCATTCCATGGTTTAAGCTGCTAAGAATCAAATTAATTATATTTATGGTATTAATTTATCATTATTAAATTGTATAAACCATTATCAAGTGACCAAACACTCTGTTTCATTCCTGCTACACCTCAAAGTCACAATACTCTATTTAGGCTTATAGCCCTATTTTCACTATTTTCCCCTTTATTTGATTAACCTATGTCCTTTATTGAAGATGTAAGAACACTTTAGCACACCCTATATCACCATTCAATTCCTCACAAAGTTAAAACACTTTAATCTTCTCTTGGTTATCACTTGCTTTTATAGAAACCCCCAAACTAGGCCTAATTAGGCCTACTCTAACCCTATAGTCCTAAAAAATGTACCTATCCATCAATTTTCATTCCCAAAACACTTTCATCAGTTAGAAAACCTATAATTATTAATTATTAAAAATTTTGGACCCATTCAGATGGTTATATCTCTCAAATTCTCCTAAACACTAGTTCTAGGGTTTCTAGGCCCTGTATAAATCCTTTGAGCACTTTAAATTCTATATCCTAAATTATACAATGTTTCAAAGGCTCAAATCCTCACCAAATTTTGTTTTCATAATATCCTCTACCTCATACAATATGATATAACCCTTCCTTGATTTGTTATAGACTTAAAACATCAATTTCTTAATTAATTATAGGCCAAAATTGACTATGTATAGTAGGGATGATACTAAATTATTGTGCATTCTATTTCCATCAGTATTTAAGATAACACAAGGCTTCATTTAGGTTTAATAAATATAAATACACCTTTAAATACTCTTAAATTCCCTTTATCAAGTCTTAATTCCTTTTATTCATGGAATGACGTGTTTACTGTCACAATGTTGCTTATACAATATCTGAAAGTTGACATTGTTACCTTAGGGTTTAAAACAATGGTTTATTCCTATAACAGTATATAATTTAATTTTTTTAAAAACTTCACACTATGTCCTTGATAAGGCTCTTCTTTTAATATTCTCGATCCTTGTCCAAGCATAGGTTCACATACCTATCTATCACAACCTACCTATGTGCAAGAATACAAGATTTTCCATCATCTACCATCATTTACACTTGACTGATAATTATTACAAATCATTGAAAGGATACTCCAATCTAAATTATCTTTCTTATTTATCTTCATGCCATCGTAGACTTACTACCATGCATTGTTCTACTTCTCTCCAAAATTCAACTATTTGGTAGTGAAGAGACAACTTGTTAACCTCCAACTAATAACTTTGCCTCCGAGACTGGTAGGTGCAAATATCCCACTTTAAACATGTATAAATAGTTAAATTACATGTGTTCCAATGACCATGACACCAACTCCAATTACACATGCATTTTCACTATTGTTTCAAAGCATAGAAACATTGACAACAAATGTTATCAAAGTTGAAGCTATGGTGCATTTTGAATTTTAGGTGCTCATTGGATCAAAAATGGCACTTTCAACACATACAAAGGGGTGGATAATGTATAGGACCAGGTTCTTGTCTTCCCATCTATCTCGATCAACAAACCCACCAAATATTCTGGGCTCAAGAACACCCTTCCCAATACAAGAAAGATGTTGATTTTTAGCCTAACTTCAGGCATGCATAAAACCAAAACTATAAGTCCTATGGAGGAACCATAATATCCTTCATGTACTTGGGAAATCCCTCTAATTTCACCTTTAATATATTTTGAATCACCTTTAATATCAATCCATGGTAGAAGTTGCAGTAAAAGGTCCTAAAATATAACTTTTTGGCAATGAAGAGACAACTTGTTGATGTCCAACTAGCAACTTTGCCTCTAGGACTGGTAGGTGAAAATCCACTAATTCAATCACATATATATAGGAAAATTACATGTAATTCAATGACTATGACACCCACTTCCACTTGAAGGCACATTTTCAGTACTATTCTAGAGCACAAAAACACTAACAATAAATGTTGTCAAAGTTGAAGCTATGGTTTGAGAACTCAATTTTTGGTGCTTTTTGGATAAAAACTAGCACTACCAACATGTTTATAGGGGTTTATAATGTCCAATTCTATCCTCCCATTTTGCCTAAATGACAAACTCACCACCCATTTCAAGCTTAAGAATGCCCTTCTCAATAAAAGAAAGATGTTGATTTTTAGCCTAACTTCTAGCATGCATAAAACCAAAATTGTAAGTCATATGGAGGAACCATAAGATCTCTAATGTGCAAGTTAAATTTCTTTAATTTAAACTTGAATCTATTATAAATCACTTCTAAGATAAATCTATGGTATAAGTTCCAGTAAAGAGTCCTAAAATGCAACTTTTTGGCAGTACAGAGACAACTTGTTGACCTCCAACTAACAACTTTGCCTTTGAGACTGGCAAGTGTAAATCGATCTCTTTGAACATTTATAAATAGGCAAATTACTTTTTTTTAATGACCATGACACCCAATTCCACTCGTAGGTACATTTTCACTATTGTTCCAGAGCATCAAAACATTGAAAATAAATGTTGTCAAAGTTGAAGCTATAATCTGAGAACTCAATTTTTGGTAATTTTTGGCTAAAAAATGGCATTATAAACATGTCTAAAGGGGTTAATAAATTCCTGGACTAGATTCTTGGCCTCCCATCTGGCCCAGACAGCAAACCCACCACCCATTCTGGGCTCAAGATCGTCCTTCTCAATAAAGAAAGATGTTGATTTTTAGCCTAACTTAAGGCATGCATAAAACCAAAACTATAAGTTATATGGAGAAAGCATAATATCCATTGTGTGTGTGGTAAATCTCTTTATTTATACCCCAAATATAGTTTGAATCACCTCTAAGATCAATTCGTGGTAGAAGTTGCAGTAGAGGGTCCTAAACTGCAACTTTTTGGTAGTGAAGAGATAACTTGTTGACCTACAACTAGCAACTTTGCTTCCGAGACCAGAAAGTGAAAATCCACTGCTTCAAACACATATAAATAATAAAATTACATGTGTTATAATGACCATGACACCTAATTCCACTCACAAGTACATTTTCACTACTATTTTAGAGCACATAAACACTGATAATAAATGTTATCAAAGTTGAATCTACGATCCAAGAACTCAATTTTTGGTGCTTGTTGGCTAAAAAATGGTATTATCAACACATCTAAAGGGATGGATAACATCTAAAACCAGATTCTTGGCCTCCCATCTATCCCAGTCGACAAATCCACCACCCATTCTGGGCTCAAGAATGCCCTTCCCAATACAATAAAGATGCTAATTTTTAGCTTAACGTTAAGCATGCATAAAACCAAAATTGTAAGTCATATGGAGGAACCATAAGATCCTTTATGTGTGTGATAAATTCTTATAATTACAACCCAAATCTAATCTAAATCACCTCTAAGAGCAATATATGGAAAAAGTTGTAGTAAAGGGTACTATAATGCAACTTTTTAGCAGTGAAGAGACAACTTGTTGCCCTCCAACTAGAAACTTTGCCTCCAAGACTAGTAGGTGTAAATCCACCACTTTGATCATTTATATATAATAAAATTACATGTGCTTCAATGACCATGACACCCACTTCCACCTGTAGGTACATTTTCATTACTATTTTGGAGCACGAAAACATTGACAATAAACATTTTTGGGAGGCTACAAGAAGAAATAAACTTGTCATGAGCGATTATTCAGGAGCATGAAAATGCCAAGTACTTTTAATAAGCTTCTCTTAACTTCAATAATATGAAATTATTTACTATCACTGCCAACCACGTGAAGGTGGAAGTTGATTTGACACCACTAACCTACAAAAAAATGTTAGTAAGTAATTAAAAATAAAATTTATGCAACAAAAGAATTGATTACATCTACATTTTACAAGTCAACATACCTATGCATTTCGATCCAATGAACCACTTGGATATATTATAATCTTGAGAGTATCAAGAATAGCTTCATGGTTTGACTCGTGAACTTTCCATAGATTCTTTTTTCTTGCCCTCCCATGTTATTTTTGCAATTGAATATTCATTACATGAACCAAATTTTAATAGTGTAGAATCTTCCTGTGAGTTTCAATGTCTTCAAACAACCATACATTTGAATTTTTTTATAGGATATCATCGAAGCCAAATTTTAGTGAATACCATAGACCTAGTGGGATAATCAATGTTTTCTCCATCTACGACTGGGGAAGTCAATTTTTTATTTCCATCTACACACTGACATAAGTAGTAATTTATTCTATCTTAATTATCCTCATCTACAATAACTATAAAAACATGGATTGCTTCATAAAAAATAATTTTTAATGACATTATGAAGATAGATTATCAGAATAAATAGTACATAAAGATTAATCTTCTACCGAGTTGTACTAGATTGGATATATGGTCAAAGTCACGTGATGATGTCATGTTTGTAAGTTGAAATGTTGGTGAAACCTAATATGTGTTGATTTGAATTAAAGGTTTAGAACTCCATTCATCCACCCACTCTTGTGACTCACACTCCTTCCAAATAAAGTCCATGCATGCATAACAAAAGCATGCTAAGTGTCACATATGAATAATCCAAGAACCTAGATTTGAGCTACGAAATGAGTGGAGCTCACTTGAACTTATTAGAGCCTTACAATCCTCATAGTTTGCCAAGTCTTTTTCCTTCATTAACAAAAAGTGTCTATGAATAGTATAATTTGCTTGAGCATCATGACATATGTTCTCATTACACTAGTCAACCATAATTTTTCTGTCAATCAAATTAGCAACATTGGCATATTTAACTCCTCCCTTGTAATGGCTCCTTTTACACATGCTCCAACACCATCATGCTCCCTTTTTCAATGGCTAGCCTCAGTGAAACTCCAAATATGTTATACACCAGTGGTAACATGTGTCTTATTCAACAATAAAACATCCATGTGCTCTTGAATTATGATGTGCAATTATCTGACCAAATGTAATGTTATTTGAAAATAATGTTCCTTTAAGTCAACTATCCATAGAAATTCTCAAAAAAACTTTGTACAATGTGATCGATCATCATTTATATAGAAATGGTACTCCCTTAATATTTTTTGATCTTTCTTTGTACTATCAAGTACATGCATGAATGCTTTATGTATGAATATGACAAGTTGTAATACTACGATTGAACTTCCATTTGTGGTTTGAATGTGTAATTTTCAGCAAAGTTGACTAATGAAATAATAGAATCAAGTGGGAATGTGTCCTTGCTTATCTTGAAATGTTCATCCAACCATTCAGCCCTATGTGTGTGCCTTCCATACTCATAAACAATTTTGTCCATGAATTCAACCATAAATTTTGAAATAGGTATCTCTTTCGTTACAAGCTCACACTTTTTAGATTCATTTCCATCATTTACTTGATAATTCATAGATTTGTATTTTTTCAAACAAACTAACTACTATCTAATTGCAATTGTAATCCTTATGGATACATTTTTTTTTAATTTTGGTACTCCATCACAAATGCTGCAATTTCTATCCAAACATGCTTTCTTATAAAATAAATATCCTTCTGGTCTTTCAAAAAAAATATCTGAAATAAATTCCCTGGATGATTTTGGTGGAACTTCTATGCCACACTCTTACAAAATGTTTTTAGTATGCAAATAACAATGAATATGGCGAAAAACATCATAGTGCATAGAAAATTCAGCATGTTACCTACAACAAGTTGTGTGTGTGCGATTTATTTTTACATAAAAATGTTTGGCCATCTCAAAAATTATTTTACTACTAATTTTTTGATGTTTTTCTAAAAACTTAGAGTAAAATTATGTTTTATTTATATCCAAGAAATGTTTTAAATGCGGTTCACAATTACGAGAACCAACTCGTCTTTTCACTACATCTCTTGCATTGGGTGAAAATCTTGTATTATCTTTATAAAATTTTACAAGTCTTTCAAAGAATTGGCTATAGCCTTGTCCTTTCATAGAAGTCTACCAGAGAATGCCCAGAGCTCTTTCGTATTAGGTTCATTAAGTCTTTCACATCTTGCAATTGATTTCATTAATATTTTTCTATTTATATCAAGTGTTTGACTTGTTTTTGAAATCAATCATTTTTTCCCTATTTCATGACTTATTGCACAAGTTATCATTATACATCCGGTAACATTGAAATCTTTGTTGCATGATTTTAGGCCTACAATATGGTATGTATCATGTAGATTTTCAACAATTTCATAATTTTTATCATTTTCATTATCCATGTTAGATGTTCTTAGTTCTAAAGTGTACGTTATAGGTCTCATCTTAACCAATTTCATCAAAAAAATAGATAATTGACATTTTATTATGCATTGGTTTCAAAATATTTTCATCAACTTCAACTAAGTACTTATCTTTTCTATGCACAATTATTGAAGGTGTTGTAATTGGTAGAATCTGTTCATATGGTGTTTCAAAATCATTATATGTTTCCATGAATTTTTCTTCATTATTTTTTTCTTCATTATATATTTTCATAAAAATTTCTCCATTTTTTGTGGGTAAAGTATCATGCATAGGCTCTTCATCAACCAAATAAAAAACTTTAAACTTTGAATGTGAATTTCCAACATTATCTAATTTTCTATTGCCAATTTCATCATAATTCAATTAATTATTATGAATTTAATCATAATTAAATTAATTATTATAAATTTCATCATTATTCAACTGATTATTGTCAATTGCCTCATTATCCAAGGCATTTGGCTCATCAGGGTTAGTGTTTGTACCTTGTCTAGAATGAAATGCTTGCATTTGTAACTTGCTTTTTCTCTCAACTCTTATAATTGCTTTAATGTTTTGTTTTTCAAAATTTTCCTCTTCCTAAACATGAAATAGATCCCATTTTGACAAAATCAACCAAGAAAGTACATCAAATGTAGGGTCCAAAAAACAACTACAACCAAGAAAGTACATAGAGTACATAGGGAATGTCTATGTGGACAACAATATCGATTAGGGATAAAAATAGATATTGAAAAGTGAGTTTTTGTTTTGAATTTAAGGAATGCATATGCATTATAGGAATTCATACATGTTCCTTGAAGTATAGGCATATACCATCAAAACAAGCAAAAAGGCTCATATTCAATGTATTATTTCCACTGTAATACTATAATATGATGTAATAAGACTCAATAAGACTATAATATGATGCATAAATCCCTAATATGATGTAATAAGACTATCATATGTTGTAATAACATTGTCATATCATGTAATAAGGCTCAATATAATGTAATAAGACTATCATATAATGCAATAATACTATCATACAATGCAATAAGACTATCATATTATGCAATAAATCTCCAATATGATGCAATAAGGTTGTCATATGATGTAATAAGGCTCAATATGATGCATAAAAATCTAATAAATGATGCAATCAAACTCTTGATAAGACTATGAAGCAATAAGAATAATGAATGATGCAATAAGGCTCAATATGTAAGATGAAATGAGCTAATTTTTCCCAAAATCCCATCATAGGTCCTTACAAAACTAGGTGAATAAAAAGTTCAAAAATTGGCACTAATCACATTCATGAATTTATGCATTTGTGATGAAATCAAGGAACTTAGGGGTTGTGTTTATTATAAAATTAGGATTTAGGGTTAGGGTTTTAGTTTAACAGGTTTGTGCATGTGTATATGTCATGAAATTAGGGTTTAGGGGAGTTGTACATATTCAAATTGATAAAATTAGGGTTTACAATCAACATGTCATGAAACATGACCTAGTTTAGCCCTTTCAATCACATTGTAGACTCCAATTTAGGTTCAATGGGTTAAAATTAGCCATATTTGCATTCATATTTACATTTTTGATTAAATTAGGGTCAATTAAGTCATACATGTTGCATCTAGATTATATAATAGACTAGGCCATAAATTTGGTTTAGGGGCTCAATTTTGTCCAAATCACATCCATAATTGAACCAATCGACTAATTGGTTCAATTCATGATAGATAGAATCACACTTAATTTTATCCTAAATCATATATCATGATATTATAGGTATGTCAAGAAGGGGTTCAAATTAGCCTCCAATGCCTCCTTGATTAAATTACCCCAATAATTGAACCTTTTTATGCCACATGTGTACCTCATATAATCGAAATTGTTAAAGCTATCAGAGATGCATCAAGTTATGGAAGTTTCAGAGTTGAAAATGCCTAGGGAGGCCAAATCCAATTACATATCACCATGTGTACCTCGTATGTGCTTGAAAGTGTCAGCACCGTTAGAGGTCTCAGGTCTAAGAAGCATTAAATATCTCTATCAAATCCTTATGATGCCTAATCTAATTAGATACATCACCACATCTGTATGTTTTACACACACATACTTTTGTTAGAGATCTAACTGTCACTTGTCTAAGAAGCATCAGATTTATCAAAGCCTTAGGATGCCTAATCTAATCAAATATTTCCACATGTAGGTCTACTTGGAGTAGTGTTAGAGTTGTTAGATATTCACATCTTTGATACTTATACATGTTCCATCACCGAACTAAGCCATCCAACTAAGGCCTATTCACAAATTTATCATACATACATATAAGACAATAATGTTTAAAGATTGACATCGATCCAATCATCTCATGTCTAGTAAATAATTCACATGATGTGAGCCTCTGACTTGCTATTACTATAGAAAAATTGTCATGTAGAGCCCTTTAAGGTCCCATCCAAATTGAGCAAGCACCGAACATTATCATTTTTCTACATGTGTGTATTCAAATTATTTATATCCCTCTACCTTGAGTTACATCTAGATCCCAAAGTGCATCCATATTAAGTCCTACATACAAGAGAGAACATAATTTAGTAATGAATGAGCTTCAACCTCAAATCCCAAGCTAAAGCAAGAATTCTGAGAGATGTACTAGTTTGTTGCAGTCCACATCATAAGGTTTAAGCTCATTACAATGAAATAATGAACAAGATAATTGAAGTTATTTGTATAAAATATATAAAATTGAAACCTTGGGTGAGGGGGTGAGGGGGTGAAAACTAGAATTCAATTATAATCAACCATCTATATGTCGTGATCAGTTCATCATCCACGTGAACAATTATTGGGTCTCTCTACTTAACATCATCCTTGAAGGGAAGCAAGTCTCAAATTTAAGGGACATTGTCATAGGTTTAATGTATATTGAATAAATTCAATAGATTTTGAGCTTGGGTAGCTTATACATATGTTTTACTTGGTTAATACTAGGTCTACACCATCCCTTAATGGTTTTGAACTAAGGCCCTAATGCATTTAGATATTTTCTAAGCTATACATTCATCATTATAGCAATGCCATCTTAAAACCACATCATCACTAATGGATACATGTGACCATTTCAAGTTTATTAAGTTCAAAACCACATCTTATACAAAATAAAACACATACCTAACTTGATCGAAACATTTAAGAAAAACATGTACATACCTTGTACCCATCATCCTACTTTCATATCTTACCATCCTAATTACATAGTAAGGTATAAAACTCTATAGTATTGATAAGCACCAAGTGTTGTCTATCTTATTTTTGAGCTTGCTATTATTTTATCAATGGTGAGGCTAGGACTAGTCCCATGTCAAAGACACACTCTTTAGATGATGTGGGAATGGATGGAGTGGTTGATGGTTGTCCCATGTGTGATGGAGGGGTACATGAAGGAGGTGCGAAAAATGGAGGATTAACCATATTTTCACAAGATCTCTTAATTTTAGTCAAAATTTGGATAATTTATTTGAATACATTAGGAGAATCAAGTAAATAATTGTAACAATAGAATAATCTCATTAGAATTTCAATTGGGACCTCAAAATGTACCTATTGAATTAGATGTATTAAGTGACCTTGGAAGAAACTTAAGGGACTTTATTCAACACATTTTAGGAATTTTTTTGGGACAATCCAAGGCATTATTCACATGTATTGGGTTCCATTAGACAACATTATTGAAATATATATCCAAGAGATGCACTATTACACCAAGGCCTCAATTCTTATTTCTACTTACACAAGATTATCTATACTACATAGTCCAATTCAATGGGTTTGCCACTTAAACACATTAGTTCAAAATTTATAAATAAAAGGGTTTGGCCAAAGATATCAAAGAAACAAAAAAAGGGTAAGATAGTATTTTAGGAAAGTAAGGTGGTAAGGTATATCCTTGCCCTACTAGGGGAAAAGTCCAAAGAGTTGTTCATGTTTCAATTATCGAACAAGGCTTTTGTTAACATGTGTTCTATTGATGAAACATATTGGTGTATATAAATATTAAAGTGCACCACTAAACATGTAATATATAATACTTGTTCAACATTTATTCTATAAAATTAAAAGTAATCAATCACATCTTGACAAGTAAGAGTCAAGTATTGATACTCTAATGCACATAAATTAGTATTCTAAAGGTTAAGTTTTGATCATAGGTTTAAAAAATGCATTTTATGACCTCTCATGATAAAATCAATTATATTATAAAATGCATAATGTGTTAGACCTTGAAACCTTAGTTATAAGTAGTTAAGATGACATATTGAAATGGGTAAATTTTTTGAAGTCTAATGCAATGTTATGGCACCTTAATTCACTATCCAAATCTAATGGGACCTTTTCTCATATAAGAAACATGAAATTTGGCATTTCCCCTATAAGGATGCAGGGCTAATGGGACCTTTCCCCTATAAAAAACATGAAATTTGTTTGTCTCATATTATGTCAAAGCAATGCATACAAATTATATAATATGTACACATTGTATATTGCATTATATAACATGTACATGTTATGCAACACATGCGTGTTATTCAAATTTGAATTTAAAACTGAGCCTTTAGGCTCAAAAATTGCTTGGATTTCTAAGCCAAAGGCTTGGGACTGTGCATCTCCGTTGAGACCAAGAGTTTTAGGAAAAACCAATAAATTTCAACTTCAATCTCCAAATACACTATGGATTTCAACATAAAAATTCAAAAAATTATTAACGTTATGATGAGCACATTGTCCTATTTATAAATGTATGATTTTTATATTTTTTGGGCTATTTTAAAGGTTCAAACTATATTTATTTCTAGGAACACCTTTTTTAGGCGACTACATGCTGTGCCTATACATGCCTATTCATGTTTATCTAATTTGTTCTTCATTGATCCAAGTGCAAAACAAATTATATGGTAACAAACTAGGCCTAGTTCTACACATATTTATTTATTTATTTATTTATTTATTTATTTATTTGAGGTAGTTAGCATGGGCCAAATGGCCGACTATCCATTTTTTTGTCATTTCTCAAGATCTACTTAATTGAAAAATTAATTTAAAAAATCATCAAAAAATATATATAAAAAGTTCATAACACACTATAAGATCTTATATAAATATTCATTGAAGGGTCTCTAACAATATTTAATGATGCTAAAAAACTGGTGGGTTGCATGACCATCTATCTAATATGTTTTAAAAAATAGGATGTTCTCTTTAAATTTTATATGTTTGACTTATTTATAATTAACCATTTTTTTTAGAAATAGTTTTTTGGAAACTAGACTTGAAATTCTACAATTCATGTTTTTATATCATCTTCATATTTTGAGTGTAGCCATCTCTAATTATCTACATAAGTTCACATTTCTGAAATTTTAGAAAAATCATGTCTACGGGTAGGTCCTTTTTTGTCCCCCAAGTTGGTGTACTTACCCAGAACTTTGTCATGATCATAAACATATGATGGTGAATAATACCTAGTGATACATTAAAAAGGATTGCTTGGAGTATGATGATCAATGACTTATTATCAAAATGAATAATGGATAGGTGTCTGAAGACAATAGACATATATATCCTCTCATCAATCACCTATCCAATCATCTAATATGATCATGTCAACAACATCTAAAATCTAATATCTAATCATTTCTCCAACATATATATCATCATCCCCTTGTCAACATCCCAAATCATCAAATCAAACATCTAAGTCAAATCATCTATCTAACAACTAACATCTCTAACAATCCATCATCATCATCCTCTCATATATCTTGTCCTCTCTCATCATTATTACCTCTTAGATTGGATAACTACACCATCCTGAGGTCCATACAGGCTATGTAGGTAGGTGTCTGAGGTCAGGTTAAACACAATCATGTCATTTTCTACATCTTCTCTATCTCATCTTTCACAAGCACTCATGTCAATATGGTCAACTATTCACTCCTCTACCTAACCCAACTCATCCTACCCAATCCTTCCTCATCATGATCTTCCATCACAAATTCATGCATTAGTCAAATATTTAAGATAAAATGTCAATCAATCATTGACTAATAAAACATCCAATCTGAGACCTGCATCTCTCCCATAAATGTGTCCTTACCTAGGATACATCTAAATCTTGCAACTCTCCTCATAATTTAAAGCTTATGGTTTTGTCCCTCAGGTTAGGCATGTCTAGGGCCACAACTTTATCATATTTCACTCCCCCACATGCATTTGTGCTAGGGGCATCATTAGTATCTTAGATCATCAATTGATAGCCTTGAAACACATCCATCTCTATCATTTACATCCACCACATCTATTGCATCCCTTTTATTTGTTTCTAATCTATTCTCTTATCAATCACCTAATTTTTCCCTCTTAAGGAGAAATATATCATCTTGAGGAATTTTAAGACTATGTAGATAATGTTTGTTCACTTTAATGTGCCTGAGGATACCTCAATCGCACTAAAAAATTATTCTGATTTGAATTTTGGTCACTCAATCATATCATTTATCACTTATGCTCTCATAATCATTTGACATATGATTTGAGATACACCCATCAATTATTTAAAAAATCTTGTCAAATCATTGTCTTATTTAGGTCGCATCTCTCCTTGGCATACTCCTTGAGTGAGATACATATAAAGCTTTTAGCCAATCACCCAATCTAAGTTTCATCTCTCCTTGGAATGCATCCTTTCCTAGATACAACTAAATCTCATAGACTCATATCATCATCTTGTTACAACTTGTTCCCATTTGGGTCATGTCTAAAGTGACGACACCATCATTTACACTTTGTCTCATATGTCTTTGCTTGGACATCATAAATTTTTATCCCATTACTTGTGTTAACATCATTCTTCATCCATCATCTTCCCAACATCCCAATCCATTTTCTCTATTCACACATCTTGCCCCTCGTTTCTTCTTTTGTGTGTCCATCCATCTCAGCCCTTCACACATGTCCCCTCGAGGGGGCATCATCCTTCCTAACTTGCTATAATAAGACTAAATAAATGTCAAAGAATTATATTTATGTTAAGGGGCTGTATTTATGAGTCTAAAGTCATCTAATGGTAAGTTACAAGTTATGGATTCAATTAGCACTAAGACCATATCAATTCTAAGAGTATCTGAATTAAAATAATAAAACATTTTGATATTTTTAAGTCACATAAAAAGAAAGGATGTTGAGTCTCATGGAGAAAAAAAAGTCCTTCTCATTTGATAGTGCAAGGAATATCATGAAATTAAAAAAAAAATAGACAATTATAAAATTTAAAACCCTAACCTAAAAATAAGAACAATTATATTTTAGAATAATAAATTCAATAATTTAATAGATTTTGGAGACTTATGTTCACAACATGTAAAATCATCGAAATAAATAAATTAATAGAAATAAATTAGTTGGTTATATTTCATTGAAGTATCATCCCCCAACCTTCACTCACAAAAGGAACAAGTTCTTACATGCATTAGACAACTTGCCCTCCTTTCTCAAAATAATTAATCCTACAAAAAATCCCAACCACCATCATATAACATGAACATGAATAATTGTTGATTTTTTTGAGGACCAACTAGAATTTGTAACCTAAAATATTTCCAAATTTACAATAGGTATAGTTATATAATTAGTTCAATCTATATGGTTCGAAATGTGAATTGATTGAAGAATTGTCTCAAGTCACATTGTTTAGGGTTCTCCATAAGTTTGATATCATTTTTTTATTTTTTCATAAATAAAATTAAGACTCAACATAACCTCTTTCATAAGATTTTAATATCATTTTTTATTTTTTCATAAATAAAATTAAGACTCAACCTAACCTCTTTCATAGGATTTTGATATCATTTTTAATTTTTTCATAAATAAAACTAAGACTCAGTGTAACCTCTATTAACAATCTATATGGTTTGGAATATGGAGGAGGCATTGACCATCTTAAAGCTTACATACCCTCCATAGGGCTACTAATGTGTCCACTAGTGTTAGCTATTGAAAACCAATATGTTTGCATCCCTAAAGTGCTACAATTGTTGAAAAGATATTTATTCCAAATGTTTCTTTACCATTGTTCTAATTCCTCTCTACCATTAACATGTGGTCATGCCATGTCCCTGTGATAAAACCTTAAACATTAAAATCACTAATTACCATATCAGTCTTACATAATTAAAAACCCTTTTTTAAGAGGACCTACCCTGCACCCAATTTTGATTGTAGATTGATCCAACCAAATTCTTCATATCTTTTGAAGATTGAAAATACATGTCAAATAATTTTTTGGGTTCTATATTATATAATTTTGAAAAATTTAGAAGCACCAATAGAAATATAAGGAGAATATACCAATTTTACTTGTAGATTGATCCAACCAAATCCTTCATATTTTTCAAATATTCCAAATACATGTCAATGAATTTTATAGGTTTTATATTGTGTAATTTTGAAAACATTCCAAGCATCAATAAAAATATAAGGAGAATATATACACACCAACTAGACAAAATTGATTTAAATATTTCCTTATTTTTGTTGTAGATCGATCCAACATAAGTATTCATATTTTTTCAAAAATTCCAAATACACATCCAAGAATTTTATATTATATAATTTTGAAAAAAATTTAAGCACTAATAGAAATATAAGGAGAATATGTACATGCCTCGAAGACATGAGCGATTTAATTATTTCCAATACCAAAATAAGTTTCCAAAGGCCTATAGAAAATTGCAGCCTTTGATGAGAAGTCCAAACCTTACAGCAATGGTCGAGCCACAAGTAGTAGCTATAAAGGTGGAGATGATGAGGGCACATGGTAGACAGATACTAGTATAACCAACGCTTTGTATGCATACTCATGAGTACTCAATGACTGCTTGATGAATGGTGCTATTGAAATGAACACAAACATTGAAATAATATGCAGGCTCCAGAAAAGGTTGGGTCCATGGTAGTTCTAACTGTGGTGAGAAGGTTTAAACTCATTGTAGTGAACCAATGATTCTTGAAAATAAAGAGATTCATTCTGAATATTAGTGATAAGATGTTACAACAAGAAATGAAAAATTTGTGTTGATTTAAAGAGATACATGTTACAAACTTGCCTCTACCCCTAAGCTAAATTTTGAGCCATACTCATTTATTATTGTCACTGTTCAATGATTTGGGCTAGTTATAATATGAAATGCTATAATTAGGGCTAGTTATACTATGAAATGCTATAATCAGGGCTGGTTATACTATGAAATGTTATAATTAAGAAATTGAATCAATAAAGTGCCTCGAATTCATGGGTAGATATAACCAAAGAAATTAATCACCACCATGGTAACCTTTGTCTCTAGGGCAAATGGAACATTTATGTATATATTACTAGGGTAAATGCAGTATTTGTGTATATATATTCTCATGCCATGTGTTTATTTGATATGGGCAACAATTTAGGTGACAGTTCCACTCTAATTTATGATGAAACTTCTGGGAGCCATAACTTTTGCACCGTAGCTCCAATTGACTCACCATTTGAACCATTGGAAAGCTAAGAATGAAGAGAATGTCATGAGATGGCATGAGCTTTGCTCAATGAATTTTGACCCCTAAAAACCCAATGAAAGTGCCCCAAATTTTAATTTTAGTAGTGCACTCTAAAAATAGTAAGTTTCTAAAAATAGTAATTCCTTGAATTCTGTATTATTTTAAATCTTGGAAGTCAAAACAATTGATCTCCCTTGAAATTGGTGACCTTCCACATCCTCCCCATGCTTTTAAAATGTGTATAAATGAAGAGGTAACCCAAAATTTGAAGACAAACATCTCTTCCTAGAGATAAGCATATATTTGTATTATGATCTTGAGTAATACTACATCTCTTCTTAGAGAATTCATTGTTACTGTGATTTTTCTATGCTATTGAAATATTTATCAACCAAAACTTCTGAGTTTTGGATCATTATTGCACCTATAATTTACCTTATGTCTTCAGATTCCATGATTGTCGTAGAGCCCTCTACTTCCATTTCTATCCCCACATCTATTGCCACCAATGCCAAAGATCCATTAAATAAATCTCCCACCATGGTAGTCATGCCTTTTTGCTTTAGCTCTCCAATAAATCTCAACTTGTCTTCTAGAAATGATTGGGCATGAACTTCAATTTTTCCTAAATAAATCGCCCACCATGGCAGTCATGCCCTTTTGCTTTAGCTCTCCAATAAATCTCAAAACAATAGAGTTGGAAGAAACTCATCTACCTATTTCTTTGTTCACCTACATTACTATTGGGAACTAAATAATTGTAAAAACATAGTAAGTGAAGACATGACACTCGGTGGGGATATCCAAGAAATAGGATTAGGTTTTCAATGGAATGGGGAATAAAAATGAATGAGGGATGAAGAACAACAAATGAGGGACAAAGATTTGATGGTCAAAAGTCAATACATGAATCAAATCATGTTTTTCTAAAAACTCACGATTTTTTTAGGGTGGTTTTTTTTATGATTTTTTGCAATTTTTTGGTGGGGTGACTATTTGACTAAAAAAATCATGATTTCCAGGTTTCAATAAATCATTTTTGGTGATTTTAATCACGATTTTGATAACTTAAAAATCACTTTTGCAAAAATGTGGTAAATTCCTAGTAATTAAATTAGCCACACCAAGAATAGATCCTTGCTGAAAAATGGAACATATAAAAAGCAAAAGCATTGTAAGAATGGTTCACATGACCTGCTCCAACCTCCACCATTAACACCATGCATTGAAACAAGTCTCAATAAAAGCTAAGCAAGGGAAGTATGTTCTCAATTATTGTTTGAGATTTGGCCTAATAATCAATTAAGCTATAGTTAGCTCTTAAAAAAAGAGTAAACCAAGAATTTGAATGGAAATATATTCCCATGTCGTGTATTCTTGAAACGGGTAAAGGTCACCAAAATCATTTAAACTATAAAGGAAAAAATTAAACTTATTTCCAAATCATGTAAAGATTTCATGTAACCATGTTAATGTAGAGAATGCAAAGCAATCTTGCTTGAGCTAAGTTATTTGATAAAGAAACAAAGATTTTCAACTAAACAGAGATTATCTATCCCCTTATCAAGAAGAGCGAAATTAATTACATTCTGGTTGAGTCTAGATAAACAAGAAAATTACCTTCTCCATTGTCATTGGCTCTCATGATAAAGAAAACATATCTGACTAGAGGTATCAACATCAATGTGTATATGATTAATGGCAGGGAGCCTAACACATCTTCAATGTCATTAATGCCTTGTGGAAATGTACTACAAAAGAAATATAAAGGAGAGGTCCCTAGATCTCCATATACAACTCCAATGCTCTGACATGCCAGCCTTAAAATAGTCAATGCTGTTAGATCCTAAACAAGAAACAAAAAAAATTGAAGACAATTAAACCAGTTTCCTCCAAACATTATATACCAAGCTTATCAAGGATTTCAGTTCTCATTCTGTTATTATGTGACAATAAGTTCATGAAAATTGCAAAATGGCATCGACTAGATATTCACAAAACATTTTGGTTTTGCAAGTAGACTATTATAAATTTTTCTCTATGTTTTTTTCAAAGAATGTAAACTTCTGAATGACATATTAGAGAATAAGAATAAAAAGGAAGATAATGACTAAGACTAAGACTAAGCCAAAATTCTTTTCAAACTTAAAGTACTAAAAAATATGCTTAAGGTCTGCCTACATGCCATATTGAATAGATACCAAATTTGGGAGACTCTTATCTAAGAAAGATCTTTAACCAAAACCACCCATTTAAGAATTGTGAACTTAAAGGTACATGAATTGGACCATATAGGGTTGATCCTGAGCATCCAGTGTGTCTCATCATCATTACTCATCCACCCGCACTTGAGTTTCTCAACCACGTAATATTTGGGCTTGTAATAGCCATATTAAAATGTTAATCACAACAAAGGACCATTTTATCACTGAGCTGAAATTGATCCCTCTGTCCACTACCTCAATTTTATCATATTCATCAAAAATGATGAGTCACTCAAAATAAGATGGATTATAATTCTCATCTATAAGGAAGCTCCTAGGATCAATGAATTAGCACTCTTATAATCCAACATCATGTCATTGGAGCTTATTGGGATTATTGAAGGCCAAAAATATTATACACACAAAAAAAGTGAATGCAAAACTGCTTGCAAACATTGTTGTTCTTTTGCTCCTCACAACACTTGCTAGTTTTTTCCGTTCCAACACAAGATAACAACAGAGTTGCCATTTCCAAGTTTTTTCAACTCCATAGGAATCATCACCTACAATACCTTCAGATTGAATAATAGAGCTAATTTTATGAATATTTATCCCCTCAATTAGAGCACTGACATTGAACACCTTAGAGCCCTCAATCAGAACCCAAAGAGACATTTTTGATTAAAATAAACCGAAGAAAGGAAGAGTAGATACAAAAGTTAAGAGGATATATCCTCTAGTTTTTTTTGGGATGTTTGTTGGCAATATATAGGGGATTTGGGGACTCCAATGAAAAACCTGTGTTTGAAGGTACTTAGCATTGATTGCATAAGCAAACATACAACAGATTGTAGTTAAGCATAGCCAATGAAGCCCTTTCTTATATATATATATATATATATATATATATATATATATATATATATATATATATATATATATATAATGACACATGGCT